>JAQZBX010113365.1:0-10113 GCA_029593785.1 Cabassous unicinctus | reverse complement strand
AAAAAAAAAATAGAACCAGAAGGGACACTATCAAACTCATTTTATGAAGCCAATATCACCCTAATACCAAAGCCAGATAAAGATATTACCAAAAAAAGAAAATTATAGACCAATATCCCTAATGAATACAGATGCAAAATTCCTCAACAAAATACTTGCTATTTGAATCTAACAACACAATAAAAGAATTATTCATCATGATCATGCCTTTTATACCAGGCATGCAAGGGTGATTCAACACAAGAATCAATCAGCATAATACACCACATTAATAAATCAAAGAAGAAAGTCATGTGATTCTATCTGTTGATACAGAAAAGGCATTTGGAAAAATACAGCATCCTTTCTTGATAAAAATACCACAGAAGATAGGAATTGAAGGAAACTTTCTCAACATGATAAAAAGCCCTATATGAAAAACTCACAGCTAACATTGTACTCAATGGTAAAAGATTGAAAGCTTTCCCGCTGAGATTGGGAGCAAGACAAAGATGCCCACTGTCACCACTGTTGTTCAAGTGCTAGAGGTTCTAGCTAGAGCAATCAGGCAAGAAAAAGAAATAAAAGACATCCAAATCAGAAAGGAAAAAGAAAACTTTCACTATTTACAGATGATATGATCCTATACCTAGAAAGTCCCAACAAATAAATCTACAGTGCTGCTAGAGCTAATAAACAATTTCAGCTGAGCACCAGAATACAAGATTAATATCCAAAAATCATTAATGTTTCTATATACTAGTAATGTGCAATCTAGAGGAAATCAGGAAAAACAATTCCATTGCAATAACGACTAGAAGAATCAAATATTTAAGAATAAACTTAACCAAGAACATAAAACAATTGTATTCAGAAAACTACAATGCTTTGCTAAAAGAAATTTTAAAAGACTTAAATAAATGGAAGAACATTCTGTGCTCATGGATTAGAAGATAAATATCGTCAAGATGTCAATTCTACCCAAATTGATATACAGATTCAATGCAATCCCAATAAAAATTTCACTAGCATTTTTTAAACAAATGGAAAACACAATTATCAAATTTATTTGGAAGGGTATGGGGCCCCGAACACCCAGAAACATCTTAGAATGGAAGAGCAAAGTTGGAGGACTCTCACTTCCAAACTTTAAAAACAGCATGGTTTTTAAACCTATTTCCAACAAAGCTAGCTTTCAAATATCAAGAGGAAATAAAGACATTCCCAGATAAACAAAATCTGAGAGAATGTGTTGTTAGCAGATCAGCCTTACAAGAAATATTAAAATAAGTTCTTCAGGCTGAAAGCAATTGACCCCAGACAGTAAATCAAATTCATATGCATAAAGAAAAAACACCAGGAAAAGTAATGATATAAATATGAAATACAATATGAAGGCATATTTCACCTTTTTCTCTTATTTTTAAAAGTAATTGTATAAATTAATTTATATATAATGTATTGCTGGACCTATAACATATAGAAAGGCCATATATTTTTAATATATTTACCAAAATAGCACAAAGGAGAGGTAGGTGGGAGCAAAACTGTATTGGTGAAGTATATGACAACAGATGGTAAAATAATTATTAAAACAAAGTATTTTGGGGTTTGTAACATTGATAGATGTAGTATGTATAGCAGTAATACCACAAAAAGATTGTATAAATGGAATAGAGCTATATAGAAGTAGCATTTCTGTATCTCACTAGAATTAGACCAGTATAAAGCTCAAGCTCTTTTTTGTAAGTTAAGATGTTTAACAGTAAGATGTGGAACACTCCTAAAAGAAAACCTCAGAATATATATATATAAAAACACCAATCCACTGGGAAAATATAACAATAGTAAACATATATGCACCTAACAATAGAGTATCAAAATACATGTAGCAAAACTGACATAAAAGAAAACCTGAGCATATTAGAAAGTAATGAAGAGAAGTTTTGGCATTTTTCTTTCCCTGCTACTAAACCCCAATTAGCATAGTCATTTGTACAGTCCAGGTCATATAAATGCAAAGCAAGATTGTGTGTACATGTGTTTATGAGATGTTTGCACACAGAGCTGGCTGTTCATATACACATCATCTGAACTGTACAACTTGAGAATTTTTGAGAAGCTCTTCTGTTTAAGAATATCTTCTCTACTTACAAGTTGTCTTGCCTGAAATAGTCACCTTTGGAGTTTCTCCTTTGTGATAACTTTACCAGCTATTGATGTTTACTGTCTTATATGAAAAGTTTAACACAAAACAATTAGTATCCACAAATGTGTTTTACTTGAAAACAGATTTGGTGGCATTATGAATGAAAAATAATTCTTTTTAGTAAATTTATTGCAGGTCATAGAATACTGAGGGAGATGGGGAAAGGTTGCCAAAGTCATGACTTTCTTTTACTAGAATAAAATGGATTTCTCATAAATTTGTTGTCCTGAAAGACAATCTCAGTGAGACAATCAATGCAGATCAGTGATTCTTGATTTAGTTCTTTCAGACTTTTAGCTTTGTAGCCCTTGCTATTCTCCCTGACTCTTGCTTACTTGGAAGCATGATGAAGAAATTTAAATTTAAATTTTCCTGAATCTGTCTGCTTTCAGGATGAATTTATCTTTCTTCATCTGAAAATTAAGATCTGAGCTCAAATAAGTGTTTCATTTATTGACATTTGAGTTTTAGTCTTTTAAAATAAATTTTCTTTTGAAATAATATCAGACTTACAGATAAATCATAATCGTAAAACAATTTGCTGTATCTTTGTCTACTAGATTCTGCACAGGTAACATTTTGCTACATTTTCTCTATCATTCTCTGTACATATATATTTTTTTCCTGAACAGTTTGAAATTTAGTTGAAGTAATAATGCTTCTTTAACCCTAAATACTTGACTTTGTGTTTCTTAAATACAAGGACATTCTCTTACATAACCAGAGTATAATGATCAAAGTCAGGAAATGGACACTGATACAATATTATCTAAACAAACAGACTCAAGCACCATCATGTATCAAATTTTACAGCAAAAAAGAAAAAGAAAATAGGAAATTTTTTTTTTCTGGTTCAGGATCCACCCCAGGACAATGTTGCATATAGTTGTCGCCTCTTTAATCTCCTTTACTGTGGAACAGTTCCTCAGCCTTTTTTTATATTTTATGACTTTGACATTTTTGAGGAGTACAGGCCAGTTATTTTGTAGAGTATCTCTGAATTTGGGTTATAGGGAAAAATTGTTAAAAACTTTGAAATGGACATAAATATCACTGGGTATTTTCAAAGGAAAACCAAAAATTATCTGATTTTATGTGGGGTCTGAGATTTTCATTGTATTTAAGCTATTTTACAACTCTATAAGTCATAGAAAACTGATAGTAATGTAAATGATTCTGTCCATGGAAATTGCAAATTGTACCTGGTGGAATATAACTGATTATAACTCTGTGGTAACTTACCACTCTGGTAGTTTTCCTCGTTTTTGCATTTATTTGTAAATTCATTTCAGTGAGTTCTAATCTTTAAGAGAAGTCTATGATTTTAAAATATGGGTGTTTTCTCTCCTTAACCCATTTCCCTGACAGGGCATCCAGAAGTGTGGTTAGCTATGCAATGACCTTGAATTTACTGTTCTTTGCTTTCTGTGATGCCATATGTAACAAACATAGTAAGGCAGAAATAGCCAAGTTATATTAAGAAGGAAAGTGTCCTGAACAAATTCATTAGAGGAACACTTTACCTTTTGAGATCACTTAGTTCCTTGGCACTCTTAATGGTGTCTGTTAATGGACTAGTCTTTATTTAGTAAATTACTGATTATTTAATGTGGGATTGCAATAGACAAATTTCTCCTCATGACTTTTTTTAGAGTCCGTTCAAAAGAAGGTCTGTTTTCTGTAGATGTTTCTCAAAGGTGACTTTATTTCATTTTTGTTCTCATGCTATACCTGAAGTCATTTTGCACTTCCTCCTTGTCCTGGACCCTTTTAATACTGTCAAAAGAATCAAAATCACTAGTGTAATCAAAGCTGTAGTTTTATTGACAGAGACGTTGCTCAAGCAGAGATATCTCAAACCAGAGGAGGTGGAGTGAGAGTCTCAATAGCCTTCTAGTCACAGCTACATATAAAGGCATTTGGGTAATTTGCAATGGGGGGAGGGGCGGTGTTTACAATGACAGACATTAAAGTTTCCTTTCACTTAGGAGGATCTTACAAAATGGGAGCAGGTATATATTGATTTGTATGGTATATTTTTCCATTCTGATAAGTTATCTCTACTGGAACAAAATTAGTTTATCACCAGGTGTTGCTTATCTGCAATTCTGTAGGATGCATTCCATTGGTCCATTTCTGGGAAAGCCCCTACAGATTAATTGTTTTTGTCTTCTGGAATATCCTTTCTCAGAAAAAGGTCCCTTCTGATCACACCCAATACAGGTGGCCATTTTATGTCCTGGCAGTGCATGCAGCCATTTTATTTTATTTATCATAAAATTAAATGACAGGTAAGAGGGAAGCCATATTCAGAAAAATGGAAAATAGAAAAACTAAGACTGGGCCATAGGCATAATTATAAGGCACTTTTTGTCTTTGTTTAAGTGATTATTGGCCAGTTGAAAGATACCAATTACAGATATGCTTATTATGTTTATTAAAATATTTCTTAAAAACACTTTTCAATATGTCTTTGTGTTTCTTTCATACTGCAGAGTATAGAAGGAAGCATTTTTCTCAAAAAATTTTAGGTGTAATGTCACCCCGTGATGAAAGACAGGGAAACATGGAACACATTAAATATCAACAATAACAACAAAAGTAAAAGAATATTGCTTCAACTCTGACTTTCTGTTCACAGAGTTTGGCCATCTTGTATATTTTTATTTAATCACTCAGGTGCCCAGCTCCACCACATTTATGAGCAGAAATTAGCCGACTGAGCACCTTTCCGTATTCTCAGGACTCCTTTCTAAGAAATGATGATTTCTTGATCTGGAATAAGGAATAACATAAAGCATTTACCAGAGAGATTCCATTTAGGGAAATATATCACAACAGTAAAGACATTTGAAAGCTAGGTTTATTAAACATTTAGTGTAGCTCAAAGACTATGATATAATGATATAGTTGTTCCTCAAGCCTGCTGTATTTTTGTACAGATCTGTTGTGTAAATGTAGTTGTTACAAACCAAAAGCAAAATTTAAAAGATTTTCAGCATTTGAAAGCAGAGTGGATATGGTAGTTTGAATGCTCAGTGCAATATATTTGCTTGCTTAATCCATAAGCTGCCAAATCAACCAATGAGCAATAACCATGTCAAAGGAACACAACACATTCAAAGGTGGAGGGTACTAGAGGCTCAAAAACCCATTGTCCTGTTTTTCTCAATCTGTTTACATTCAAATTGTGGTCAACAGTTTTAAAAGTTTTGGGAGGGTTCAATATCATTAATATCATTTTAATGCACAACAAGATCATAGAAAAATAACATGTAGATAAAATATTTAATTTTAGTCACTGTTTAAAGGCAGCATGACAATTTTTCCATGTTAAATATGATTTCCCTTGGTTATAAACATAATTTCCTACGTCATTCTAGTTGATTTTGAAAAATAGCCAAACAACTTTTAATTTGTCCAATAGTTACTATAACACATGTACCCCATTCATAGGACTATATTATAAATATTCTAAATTTATTCAAATGTTTTTACATGAATTATTCCATAAACTGACCATTTCTAATGTGAAAAATCTCAAATTCTTGCCACTGAAAATCAAATATTTTATTTTTTCAAAAAGCGCTTTCTCAACTTTATTGAATATGGTAATGATATACTTCATTAATTATCTATCATAGCCATTCGTGGAAAAACTGATTCTGTGTTGAGTTCTATTTGATTAATGATTTGGGTGAATGTTAATTTTTTTAACAACAGCCAGGAAAAATGAACACATTTTACAAATGAATTTGTGAGGCTAAACTGTTGATAGGAATTATTACAAGGCAACCTATGTATTTCAGAGATTCATTTTGTGGCTTATGAAGGCTTATGGCACAGATGCTTACTTGGAACTTCTGACCAGTGAAAGTAAAAGGGGGAGTCCTAAGGATTCAGAGTCATTCAGGAGTAAATAACAGTTTTTCCTTTATTATACTCCTTTGAAAAATACAGTTATAGGTTTTGATGTTATTTTCTAGATCTCTAAAGTTAGATTTTGTCACCTTAATAAAGATTTTTTGTGACTCCAACATGATTTAACAGAGGAATTACACATAATCTTGGGTTCAGCATTCTGTTTTAGAGATTAACAGTATGACAAAACCAGACTTTCAACAGATATTGGATTTCTTCAACATACTTTGCTTGGATCCATTATTTTGAAAACATTTTTTGCTTTGTCCATATCATCTTAATTCTCTTTGAATCAGCAGTGAGTTGGACTTCGGCTTCAATTGCCTCTACAAAGGCAGACACAGGCATATTATACCTTGAATATTGCTGTTTTCAAAAATACTGTCTTTCTCTTTGGTTGCTGAAATATTTTTTATTTAGTTTAATATTTATTAAATTTAATTTTTATTAAATTTATTTAATATTTAATTCTTGCATTTGTTTATCAAAGGGCTGCAGATGCAAGGTACCAGAAATGGTTTGGCTTTTATAAAGGGGATTTATTTAGGATAAAAGCTGACAGTTCCAGGGCCATGAAAAGCCCCACTCAAGGAGCCATAAGTGGTGCTTTCTCACCAAAGTCAGCTACCATGTGTTGAAACAAGATGGTGGACCATCTCTGCCTAGGTCTCAGCCTTCCCCTTTTGGCTGTAACATCTTCCAGAGCTCAGCTGTGGGCAATCAGTCATTGGGCTTGTCTCTTACCAGGCCTCCTCTCTTAGTCTCTGCAGCTCCACTTTCTTCCCAAGTTCAGCTGCAAGCTATAGGTATATGGCTCATCTCTTCCTGGGCCTCAGATCTTTAGACCTCTCCTTTCTCTCACATGGCAGGAACAATATGGCAGCTCCCTTTTTCTGTGTCTGTTTTTATCAGACCCAGTGAGAGGGCAGAGACCCAAGCTGGCTCACACCTCACTGACATAGTCCAGTTGAAAGGGTCTCACACCCACAGGTTCACCAACATAATCTTTCTTTTATTTATACAATAATGTCAAACTGCCACAGTTCTCCA
This sequence comes from Cabassous unicinctus, assembly GCA_029593785.1. Lineage (NCBI taxonomy): Eukaryota > Metazoa > Chordata > Mammalia > Cingulata > Chlamyphoridae > Cabassous > Cabassous unicinctus. Next base: position 2,954 of record JAQZBX010113365.1, on the reverse strand, counting down.
TCTCTTTTGTCCATATAGAGTGTACCTCTCTCAGAGGCCTCCAAGTATTCTTCATATGGGACCTCACTACAATTGTCTCTTAAAAGAACACATTTTAGTGTGGGGTACTGTGGCGGTTTGAGATTATTTATGAATCCCCAAAAAAGAGAATGTTTGTAAGCTAATCTGTTCCTTTGGATGTGATACCTTTTGAATGCATTAGATTCAGCTGACATATCTTGATTAAATTACCTGCTAAGATTAGGGCTTGATTCCACCATGTCAGTAGGGCATGACTTAGGATTGAGTCCCTGCTCCCTTGGTGGGCTGATATAAACTGACACTCAAGAACATGCACAGGAAGAGAGAGAGCTCCATAGATGACAGAGGAGAGAGAGCTCAAACAGCTAAAGCCTGGGGAGAGATGATCCATTCACCTGACAGTTTGCAGCTGAAGAGAAGAGAGAAGCTGAGCAGCTGAGAAGTCCTGGAAAGAAATAAGCCTTATGCCAGACTGATATAGGAAGCCCTGAGAGATGAGCCCTATGTCAACCTGTAGCTGAGAACACCCAAGAGACCAGGCAGAGATCGCCCACCATCTTTCTTCAACACATGGCAACTGACTTTGGTGAGAAAGCAACCTTAAGTTGGACTCTTTCGGGCCTTGTAAGCTTCTATGCCAAATAAATACCCTTTATAAAAGCCAACAGATTTCTGGTACTTTGCATCAGCACCCCTTTGGCTGACTAATACAGAATTTGGTACCAGGAGTGGGGTACAGTTTGATCCAGTTACCTAAAATGCTGGAATGAGTTTATAAATGGGTAAGGGGTATTTTTTGGAGGAATTGTGAGATGCTTGATAGAAAAGGCCTAGATTGTTTTGAAGAGACTGTTGGTAGGAATATGAATGCTAAAGAGATTTTTTATAAGGCCTTAGAAGGAAGTGGTGAAACTATTATTGGAAACTGGAGGAAAGGCTGTCCATGTTTTAAAGTTGCTGAGAACTTAGCAAGATTGACTCCTGGTGTTATATGGAAAGCAGAATTTTAAAATCAGCTTGGACATTTAGCCAAGGAGATTTCCAAACTAAATGAGGAAAATGCAGCCTGGATTCTCCTTGCAGCTTTTAGCAAAATGTTAGAGGAAAGAGAAAAACTGATAACTGAATTGTTGGGCACAAAGAAACCAGAGACTGATTCCAGAAATTCCAAGCCTCTGGAAAATCAAGCCCCCAGACGATAGTGCCCCATTTGAGGAATTAACTAAACTTGGAACTTGTAAGCCAGGATTGAAAATACAGTTATACAGGAAAAGACTTGTGGAAAGTGTTAGTCTGATGACTTAGACCCCTACTTCCTGCATGCTAAACCAACAAGCTTTTTGTGAGATCTGTATGAACAAAACCACTGTCAGCCTGGACTAAAAGGGATGTGGAGGGGAGGGATGGAAGGGAAAACATCTTTAAGAGGAAAAGTGTGGAATCTGAGGTCTGGAATTAAGACATCTCCTTGGGCCAAGACAGGAACCCCACCCATGTGTACAGAGAAGGTGAGTTTGCTCCAGCATTTGAAAAGGGTGGATGTTCCAGCCCACTGTTCAGGGAGAGTTTTGCCATCCCAGGCTACAGAGAGTGTGGAGTACATTCCCCAAGAGTTTTGGAGAGAGAGGTCGCCATCCCAGTGCTCTGAGAGGTGTGGGCCTGTACTCCATGGGTTGGAGAGAGTGAGGTCAACACGCTATTGCTCTGAGAGGGGCAGACCTGTTCCCCATAGGTTGGGGAGAGTAAGGTCGACACCCCATTGCTCTGAGAGGGGTGAGCCTGTTCCCCAGATTAGGGAAGGCCAGGTTGCCAACTTACTGTTCTAAAGAGGTTGGGCCTGTATGCCAGAGATTAGGGAGAATGTTGCTGCCAACTCACTGTACTTAAGGGGTTGAGACTGTACCCCAGAAATTGGGGAAGTTGTGGCCATTACCCCAATGTTCTTGGAGGTGAGGTCTGTAGCTCGGTCACCACCCAGATGCTTGATGAGGGTGGAACCAAGAAAATGGCCATTGAACAAGCCTGTGGAAAGTGTGGGCTCCCATGAGGCCCCAAGTAGAAGAAACCATCATCTTAAGAATGACTCTCAGTCTTTGAAATTTAATGGAGTATGCCCTGCTGGTTGTCAGAACTGTTGGAAATCAGTCACTGCATGTTTCCCTCCCAAATTCTTCTTATGGTAATGCAAATGTTTATCCTATATCTGTCCCTTTGTATATTGGAAGCAGATAAATTGTTCTGTGGGTTTCACAGATCTACAGCCAGAGGGGACTTTGCCCTAAGACAAATTGTATTTCTGTAAACTGATGGTGATGTGATTTTGTATTTAGCATTATTACTGATTTAAGGCTTTTCTTTTTAATATTGTAATGTCTTTTAGGGATTCAAATGGTGGAATGTGGCAGTTTGAGATTATTTATGAATCCCCAAAAGAGAGATTATGTTTGTAAACTAATCTATTCCTCTGGGTGTGATACCCTTTGAATGCATTAGATTCAGCTGACATGTCTTGATTAAATTACCTGTTAAGATTAGGGCTTTGCAATGGAAGAAGTATCATTGATGTGGAGGCAGTGGCCAGTTGAGGTTCTGAGGGTAAGGAGAGGGAAAAACAGGTGCAACACAGGGGCATTTTTGGGACTTGGGAATCATCCTGAATGACATTACAATGACAGATACAGGCCATGATATACCTTGCCATAACTTACAGAATTGAGTGGGAGAGAGTGTAAACTACAATATAAATTATAATCCATGCTTAGTGGCATTGCTCCAAAATGTGTATATCAATTGCAATGAATGTACCACACTAATGAAAGATGTTGCTAATGTGAGAAAATGTGGGAGGTGTGGGGAGCGGAGCATATGGGAATCTCCTATATATTCTCTGTAACATTTATATAATCCAAGTATCTTTTAAAAAATAAAAAAAT
>JAQZBX010113364.1:0-10112 GCA_029593785.1 Cabassous unicinctus | reverse complement strand
TTTGATTTCCCAGAATGAGAGGTGGGAATTTGTAAGACAAAAATAAATACAGAAAATTATGGAAGGTTTATGAAAATGAATTTTATTTAATATGGTCAATGCTGACTAAAATTTAATAAGCTTAGTTATAAAATTTTAAGAGCTTTCATATCAAACAATATATTTGCACAAAATTAGAATTTCATTTTCTCTCTGTTAAAACATTGAATTTATTGGTCTGCTTTTAGGGAGAGGTTATAAAAAGTTTTCTTAACATTTTAGACAGAGTATTCTGTCTAAATGACAAAGATTCTTTCATATCAGAATAAAGTCCTCCTTGATGTTTATATTAATCTTATGATACTTTATTTTTTTCAGAGAAGAAGTTTTCTCATTTTTAAAAGAACTAAGTATTTTCTAACAATCATGTTAATTTTTATTTACTCTTTTATTATCACTTTAGTTTATAGGGAACCAAATAATGCTTTACAGTAACCCATTTCCCTGTTTCACATAATATTCAAAACTGACAACTTTTGGCATTTTGCCTTCAAAAAGCAAACCTAAATCTATCTTTTGATTTTCAAACTATTGCAAAGGATTGTTTCTTTCACCTTGTAAAAGAAAAGTGCTAGAAATAGTTAAGTTCATTTGGTATGCTATGAGTTATATGGGAAGTATTATAAAAATTCAAAGGGATATTCCTAACTTCTGTTGGTAGAATTTGTATGGTGAAAAAATTATTCATATAAACATTTGTGATTGTATAAAATTCCTAAAGATTTAAAAATGCTGTCACTGTCCATATAAAGTCCTGATACTATCTACAAGATATTAGACAACAGCATAATGTTTTTGGCCATAAGTTCAGTTATTCTTAAAAAATATATCACGTGTCAAAGAAACAAAAAATTTGTTGTCAGCTACATTGTTTTACTCTGATGCTTCTCTGAAAGTGTTGCATCACACTCATTGAAAGTGTTGCAGTCAGCTACAGGTCAGAGTTTCATTTTCAGCAAAAAGGATCTTTAAAAAAGAAGCCAGGAAAGTATATAAATCATTTTCTACCTGTCATTTTAACATAACCCTGGTAAGAGTGTAAAGGTGGGACAGGGTCAGTTGACTCAACTAACAGGGTCTATTTAAACACCTTCAAATAAATTTTATACAGATACATATTTTAATGAAATATGAATGTGTCTTTGCTGTTATATGTGTGTTTCCTGGATGGATAGATGCTTTTCTTTCCCATATGATTATTGTCTTCACAGTGGCTAAAAATTATTAGACTTCCCCCAACTGGAGAATTCCTGCTATTCTCTCAAGGAATAAAGACTCCCAATTTACAGGAACTGTAATCAAGGAAATTTTCAAAGTCTAAATATAAGATCCACTTCCTGAAAAACATAAATTATCCCAATTTCCATTTGTAACATGGAGACGTAAGAAAATATACTGTAGGATATATAAGCTTTGCCTCATAAAATGAAGTGAGGCAATTAGCTCATAAAAGCTATTGAGTCAATTCCTCAATCTTAAAGTCTCATGCTTATAAAATTTATTTCTATAATGATGAAGCTAAGCCTAATTATAATTAATGACTTAAAGTCACCCCCTGAAAACTTCATTGTTACTCAAAAGTGGTCTCTTTTTCTAATCCAAACTCTTCAAATAAACTCACTACTATCCCTTCTACATGGGACATAACTGCAAAGGATAAGCCTCCCTGGTGTTGAAGGATTAATACCAAATATAGATCAACAATGCTTTCAAAGAAAAATCTTAATCAAAAGGGAGAAATAGTAAATGAAATAAAACAAAATCCTATTTCTATGGCTAAGATATTTGAAATAAATTACAATTCATTCTGGAAGCTACTTTTATGCAGGTGTCAGTCAGCGATCACAAAATGCCACAATATACTAAGCCTTAAGCAACACTGTTCCTAAAAATTCTTGGAACATTCAGACTCCATAAACAAAGCCACATGGCTTCATAGAATGAGCTTTAGTGGGGTCTATCAATTTTCAATTTACTTGTTAAATGTATTCCTCAGAAACTGAAAGCCTCCACACTGTTCCTATGCCAGTAAAGCCCTGAAACCCAGAGGAGCCATTCTCTCCAAGAACAACAACCAGGAACTCATGAGCATCTACAACTCCAAGCAAAGAACTTCCATTTCTCACATCCTAATCTATGCCCTAATCAGCATGAACCTGCAAGAGTGATCACTGTCCTGAATCCTAGGAGATTGAGGGAAACACAAATGGGGGATTGAAAAAGTAGAAGCTACCCACTTTCTCTGCTTTTATCATAAGCTGCTCTATCTCCCTTTTTCTGTATTTACCACAAAACTGTCTGATATGGTAGAAAGAGGCCTAGACTGGCCTTTAAAAATTTCTCAGCCAAATCTTGCATTTTCTACCTTATATAACCTAAAGTAACCTAGTGTAATCTTTCCTGTTAAATCTTCATGCTCTGATGATACTAAAAGCATCATTTTTTGGTCATGCAATGTATGATCTGGAAATGTCCCCTCCTGCACACACTCTATCCAGCCCTGCCTCTGACCTTCCTTCATCTCACAGCACCCCCATGTTACACCATTCCATCTCTCTAAGACACCCCCACTCTGGTCCCTTAAAAATGCTGCACCTCCCCCAACTTGGGGAGGCAGATTCAAGCCTTTTCTTCTGTCTCCTTGCTAGCTGACCTTGCATAATTCTCTTCTTTTCTCAAAATCCCAGTGTCATGTTATTGGCTACTGTGTGCATAGTGTGGTAAGCTCATTGGTCAATAACAATACTGAAGCAGTGAGATAGTGCCCGTTTTTGAAATTTAAAATGTTTTTAACTCATTCACTATTGATAGGAATATATAATGGTTCAGTCAATGTGGAGGTTGGTTTGGTGATTCCTCAGGAAGCAAAGTAAAGGATTGCCATATAATCCAGCAAACCCATTACTAGGAATACACTCAGAAGTATTGAAAGCAGGGAAACAGATATATGCATACTAATGTTTTTAGTGGTATTATTCACAATTGCCAAAAGTTGGAAGCAACCCAAGTGTCCATCAATTTAAAAATGGATAAACACAATATGGTATAAACATACAATGGAATATTATTCAACTGTAAGAAGGAAAGAAGTACTGACACAAAGGACAACATGGATGACCCTTGAGAACTTTATTTTGAGTGTAGTATGCCAGTCACTAAAGGACAAATGTTGCATGATGTTATTGATATGAACTAAGGATATTGAGCAGACTCACAGAGGTAGGGTCTGGAAGATGGATTATCAGGAGATGGAAAGGGAGTAGAGATTAGTGAGCTGATGCTCAATTTTGGCAGAACTTATGATACGGTCGATGATGGTGGTTTGGCAGTAGATGGAAGTGAAGGTTGTGTAGCTAAATGAGTGTAGTTGATGGTGCTGGAGTGTGAGTTTGAGTACAGTTGGGCATGGGTTGAGCTATCCACAGTGCTGGGGGTAGGGATTGGAGATTGGATTGGTGAATGTGCAGCTCCATAAACTTTGAAGAGGCCAAGGATTGTGTTTGAGAATACTATTTTTGGAGTTTTTTTTTTCTTTTTTTTAATCTATGGCAAGGAAGTATAACCGTTGCAGGGTGTTGGTGGCAGATATGTGTGGGGATGGGTACACCTGTGACATGCCTTTTTGGGATATGAATGTGTTCATGTTATAAGTGTGTTTTATCAGTGGGTGGAGACCCACACAGTAGGCAAGAAAATATTAAACTTCCCTCCTATGGAGTCCTGTTACTTACCCATTGCAAAAATCTCTGGAGTACAAAAGTAGTGCTTAATAAAATAAAACTGGGCAATATGCCAAGACTTTGATATCAGTGCTTGTATTTATGAACCTTATTCCTGTAAAATTTAAACTTATCTTAATAATAACAAAAGCTTATGAGTTACCTTCTGAAAACCTTCTTGTTACCCAAATGTGGCCTCTCTCTAAGCAAAACACAGTAAATAAATTCACTACCTTCCTCCTGGAATGGGACAGGATTCTCAGGGTTGAGCCTCCCTGGCACCAAGGGATTGATACCAAACACCAACCAGCGATGTATTTAAGGAAAGACCTTGACCAAAAGGGGGAAACATTAAATACAAAAGCATTTTCATGGCTAAGAGATTTCAATGTGAATCAGGAGATCATTCCAAGGGTTGCACTTATGCATGTCTCAAGCAGATCTCAGTAAATGTCATTATGAACAAACCTCAAATAGGACTCCAGAGACAACCAGACATTAAAGGCAATGCACACAACTGAATGAAATCAGCACCCCATCAGTGGGCTTTATTTTAGAATATATGGTAATCTAACAGTTAGAATCATTTATAATTTCCCTACATATGGTTCTTATGCCACTTTTATTTGACACAATAATTTATCACTGTATCCATTATGTATATGTCTCAGAGACTTAAATTTTCAGTCTTTCATATGCTGGTTGAGCACTGAATCTCAGGAGAGTTGTGGCCAACACCTACTCTCCAGATCTTCAGACTTGCCCAGGACAAAGAATGCTTTGTAACAAATGTTTGATAACATTGCAAAGTGTTGTTGGAGGGGTGATGTATGCGACCCCTGTATGATGATATGCATGTTTATGTGTAAGTTCACAACTTTTACTATACATGTATTATTCTTGCATATTCATGCATGAATGATATACTTCATTAAAAACATATAATAAAAATTTTTGATGATGGACAATTTTCATTCTAAAAAACAAAGAATATATCCAACTGCAAGAAAGAGTTTCTTCTATCTACCCTATAATATCTAAGGCCCCTCTTAATCTGAAGCAGAATGGAAAACGTCCCAAATTCTTCAAGACTGAGGAATGAACGAATATAAGGGGGAGTGAGACCATAGACCAAAGTTGATTTACTGTTATTATAATTATTAGCATGAGGGAAATAAGAACTTGTGACACTGATATAAAGGTAGTGGTTACTAGATGTTCTGAGGAGAGAGGGAGGAAAGAATACATGGATTGAAGGGCATTTTTTAAGGCATTGGATTTTTCTGTTTGATACTGCAATGACTGACACATGACATCACACATTTGTGAAAATCTATAAAACTACAGCACAAAGTGTAAACCATAATGCAAACTATAGAACTTGGTTAGTAGCATGTTTAAATATTTATCCATCAAGTGTAGCAAATGTGCCACACTAATGTAAATGGTTATCAATAAGAGAAAATGAGTTGGGGGAAGGGGGTGGATTATAAGGAATCCCCTACTGATGAAACTTTTCTTTAATGATGCCTTCAGTAAATTGTATAAAGACTTTAAATAAAGACATTTAAAAACTTTTAAAAATATTCTTTTTAATGCAGAAATGTGTGGGAGAGAGTGTAGACTACAATAAAAATAAAAATAATAAAAATAAAAACATAATAATAAAAATAAAAAATGCTGTTTTTAAAGGTTTTCTGTTTTATTATCCTGTTTCCTAAACCCTTTCATTATTATTTGGTATTGTAGCTGCTTCTCATATTCTAACAAATTTTCTAAATGAATAAATGGAAAACCTCATTATTACAAGCTTCACAGTAATGTGGAAGCTGACCAAATAGTTTAAAAATACAAATAGAGATTAATATCTCCCATGTCTATCAATACAAAAAAATAATGGAAATATTGTTTATGAAATTCAAGACAAATAAAAGAATAATGCACCATACTCATGTGAAATTTATTTCAGAATTCAAGATTTTTACAAAAGATCAAAATTTCAAATGCTGAAAAGAGGAAGGTAACATTCAGAAACTAACATTGAAATTCAAAATACATTATTAATTTTTGAAAACACATTTTCAGATAGGAAGGAACAGTAGGGGAATTTAACCAAAAAATCAATATTGTTTAGCAGAAAATAAAACCTTGTGTCATGTTTATTGGGATGACATTCTTCATAATTTCATTTAGATTTTCTACTGTATCAGTAAAGCTTTCCAGACTAAATTTTATGCTGCCGCCTTGTGGCAGAATTTCTTCTTTACTGGGAAATGTCAATTTTGCTGCTAAGCTTTTCAGTGATTGGATAACAGCCACCACATTATTGAGGGCAATCTCCTGGAATCAACTGAATGTAGATGGTAATCGTATTACAAAATGCCTTCATAGTGACATCTAGATTATGGAAACATAAAACTACCCATCACTACTATCAAAAGCAATTTTAGAACAGTCATTAGATAACAATTCTGAAAAATGACCTACCTGAGTTTTGTAAAAACATGTGAAATTAAACATTGAAAATGTAAAAGGAATAAAAGCACAATAGATTTTGCATTAATTAATGCAATTGCTGGGTTTCTTTTGGATATGTCCCTGTGAGAAATATCACTGAAATTAAAATCAACTTTGAAATACAAATATACTTGTCTGGAATGATAAAATGTCATAAATCTGGCATTGTAAATCAGTGAGGAAATGATAAATTATTTAATAAGGTAAATACTAATTCACTAACAATTGTGGTAATATTAGATCTCTGACTCATCAATTTATTGAAAATATGCCTAAGACTTTTGTAAAGAATTCACTGCAAAATATAAATCATAATATAGGGTGAGGAGAGAAGATAGAAAAATACTTGCATAAATTTGGAATTAGAAAAGTTTTTATCCAACTAATTAATATAGGGTGACATTTAATATTTCACCTAACAGATTATAAAACAAATATAAAAACAGAAAAGGACTTCCAGAAAAATGGTGATATAGTAGGTAGGCAGCAAATGATCCTCTCAGAAGAATAGCGGAGAGAAAGCAGGTACCTATCTTAAGGAAGTGTTTTGGATCTATATAGATTGGGAAGGTTTGCTGAGTCATAAAGAGGGTACTGGAATGATAAAGAAGAAAACTGTGAATTGCTCACCCTTGTGGATGGAAATGGCACATACACCCCACCTTCACAGTAAGTAGCCTTGGTGCCCTTGGCTTGCTGTTTCCAAGGGAGTGGGAGGGGGTGTCCCCTTGGAGGAAGTGGGGAAAGCAGTTGGTGTAGAATGGTTTATTTGTGGTGAGTTCAGACAGCTCAGTCCCCTTTGAATCTTGGAAGGGATGCTAACTCAACTGGGAGAGGGTAGAAAGGATCGGCTCAGGCAGGCTGCCATGCCCAGCTGCTTGTCTAGGGAGAGAAATAAATTAGATTAGAGAGGGGGCGGGAACAGGTGACTAATCAGCAGCACTCTAGCAAGCTATAGAAGTCTATAAATGCCTTGGGGTAAAGGTACAGATAGATCTCTGAAGACCAATTAACCTAAGGAGACAATATAGTTCAGTGGAGGAATTCCTGCCTTGCTTATACAATGTCACTTGTTTGATTCCCGAGTCTCTAAAGAGAGTGATCCACCTGGTTATCAGGCATCCAGCTGATAGTTTATGACAGGGAATATATAGACATGCTTTTATTTTAAGATTTCTTGGATCTGTTGGTTTTTTTAAAATTCCTTTTTTATTTTAAAGTTTTAAATTTCAATCACTAAAACCCAATACATCAGCTGCATAGGGCAAGCTGCAGGGTGATTGATGAATTCCAGCAGCCTGAGAAGCTCCTTAGGGGCCTAAAGGGAAGGCATTTCACCTTGGTTGTTTTGTTGTTGTTGTTGTTGTTGCCGCTGCTGTTTCATTTCCTGTGTGTTGTGTTTCTGTTTTCTTTATTTTCCCCCCGTTATTTTTGTTTCACAGACTTTTTTCTACCTATGTCATTTCTTTTATTTTCTTTAATTTTCTATCTCCTGTTTTCTGTTGTTTTCCATTCATTCCACTTTTTTTTTGTTTGGTTTTCAATTTTTTAATTTTAATATTTCTCTCTCACTCTTTTTTTCCTCAATTTTCTTTCCCTATTTTTTTACTTTCTCTTTTTTCCTTCTCTTTTCTCTTTTCCTCTCTTCTCATCACTCTGGCCTCTTAATTCATTATATAAATTTTTCCTATTTTTTTTCCATTTCATTTTTTTCTATTCCACTTTTTAAAAATCTTATTCCTCTCGACTTCTTATGATTTTTAATCATTTTAATTATTTACTTTTCTAGGGTGTATACTGTTCCTCTTCTACCTTTTATATTATTATTACTATTATTCTTTTCTCTTCTTATGTCTTTCCTTTTCACTGGCCCTAATTTTTTTCAAGGGAACATATACAACATTATGAAAATAGATTAAGTGGAATCAAGTGCAAAGTGAAATCTTACAACACACAAAAACTACAAGAGTAAAGCACTAGAGTAGAAAGAGAAGGTAACCAACTGAATAAACCCATCAAGATAAACAGATGTTTAGATGCCAACAAAAAATTACATTCCATACTAAGAAACATGAAGATATGGCCCAGTCTAATGAACAAATTAAAAAACAGGAGGAAATGCAGAACATGGAACATCTAATCAAAGATGTCCAAACAAATATCACAAATCCATTTAATGAAGTGAAGGAAGAGAGTAAGGATAATAAGAAGACACTGGGAGAACATATGGAAGAAATTGTAAACATCCATAAGAAGAAAATGGATATGATGGTGATGAATGGCACAATGCAAGAAATAAAAAATACACTGGAATCATATAACAGCAGATCTGAGTAGGCAGAGGAATGAATTAGCAAGGTGGAAGATAGTACATCTGAAATCAGACAGATAGTAGAACAGATGGATAAAATAGAAAAAATCAAGCAGGGGCTTAAGGACTTGAATGAAAAAACAAAACTCATAAACATATGCATTATAGGCATCCCAGTGGAAGAAGAGAAGGGAAAGAGGGCAGAAGAAGTGTTTGAGGAAATAATGGCTGAAAATTTCCCAACTCTATTGAGGGACATGGACATGCATACCCAGGAAGTACAGCACACAACAAAAGGTATAAATCCTAACAGGCTTACCTCAAGACATATGTTGTCAAATTGTCCAATGCTCTAGACAAAGAGAGAATACTGAAGGCAGCAAGTGAAAAGAGATGCATCACATACAAGGGATGCTTGATAAGATTAATTGTTGATTTCTCATCTGAAACCATGGAGGCAAGAAGGCAATGGTAAGACATAGCTAAGGTGTTAAAAGAAAAAGACTTCCAGGCAAGAATTCTCTATCCAGCAAAGATGGTATTCAAAAATGTGGGAGAGTTCAAACTATTCACATATAAACAGAAATTAAGAGAGTTTGTCAACCAGAAACATGCCCTTCAAGAAAACTAAATGGAGGTCTGCAGGTTGAAATGAAAAAGCAGGAGACAGTTGGAGGAAAGTGTAAAAATAACTGAAAAGATAAAAGAGAAATAAAAACAAGATATGATATATATAAACCTAAATAAAATATGGCTAATATAATAATTCCATACAGAAAAAACAGTAAATGTTAGTGGATTAAAATCTCCAACTAAGAGGCACAGATTGGCAGAATGGATAAGGAAATATGATCCACTTATATTCTGTCTACAAGAAACTCATCTTAGACCCAGGGATGCAAGAAGGCTAAAAGTGAATGGTTGAAAAACACTTTCACATGCAAACAAAAAGCAAAAAAGGGTGGGAATAGATATATTAATATAAGAAAAAAATAGACTTTAAATGCAAAACTATTGTAAAACACAAAGAACAACACTATATATTAATAAAAGGTGAAATCTATCAAGAAGAAAAAACAATCATAAACATTTATGCACCTAACCAGGGACCCTCAACTATATGAAGCAAACATTGGAAAAATTAAATGGAGAAATTGATGCTTCTACAATTATAATGGGGGATCTTAATACACCTTTATCACCATTAGACAAGAAATCTGGACAGAGAATCAATAAAGAAACAAAAACCTTGAACACTACATTAGAGGATCTGGACCTAATAGACATATACAGAACATTACACCAAAATACATTAGGGTATACATTTTTCTCGAGTGCACATTGATCATTCTCCACATGCTGGGCCACAGAACAACTCTCAATGAATTCAGAAAGATTGAAATTGTACAAAGTAATTTCTCTGACCACAATGGAATGAAACTGGAAAAAGTAAGTGCAGAGAAGCAGATTAGGCATAGAGATATGGCAGTTTAATAACACACTCTTAGACAAACAGTGGTACAAGA
>JAQZBX010113363.1:0-10102 GCA_029593785.1 Cabassous unicinctus | reverse complement strand
GCCAACAAAAATTAATATCATGATTTCAGTGCCATGTGTGTCAGTGCATGACAGGGCTAAAAGTGTGTTTAAGTCACAGAAAAAATGGTAGATTATATTGGATTTGCACAAGTGCATGCTGTCCATGGAAAGAAACATGGCCAAGGAGTCAATAAATCCAAATATGTAGGACCCAGTGATGAGAGCACAGGAGAGTCTCATGGACATAACAATTTGGTAGTGAAGAGGTTTGCAGATAGCTACATAGTGGTCATAGGCCATTGAGGAGGAAAAATTTAGTGACAACCAAGAAGGGAAAAAAAGACATTTAAGTGAAGCGTCTCATAAATGAAATAGACTTGTTAGAAATCAGCAAGTTCTCTAAGGTTTTAGGTGTGATGACCCTTGAGTAATTGAGGTCACGGAATGACAGCTGACTCAGGAAAAAATACGTGGGTGTGTGAAGCTGGAAATCAAGGTGAATTAATATTATCATCCCTGTGTTCCTTAGCACAGTGATCAAGTCTATCAAGAGAAATAGAAGAAAGTGGACCTGCAGGATCTCTTCAGATTCTGTCAATTCCATAAGAATGAAGTCAGGCACATTTGTGTTATTACTGTATCCCATAGTGTTCAACTGTTGTGAACAATTGAGAAATCAAAGGTGATATTTAGCATGAATGTCTTCAAAACCATTCTTTACATGAATAATAAAGGATTTTAAAATTAATTTTAGTTCTGCAAATTCACGATTAAGAGGAATTTGCAAAGTATAATTGAAAAAACAATCATTAGTTTGACTGCCTTATATCAATTAAGAATAAATCATTATTTGCTGATTATATAATAGAAACTCATGCATTTCATAATTAGAATGAACTTGAAATTATTATAAATACTTCTCTTTATTAACACATGTATCCAGATGAAAATAATATAACAGATTTCACTACTGTATACATTGTTAAATCAAAATTAGGGCACAGAAATTTAAATAAATTATTCAGTGTCATAAGTAATTGTTGACTGTCATTTTTGCAAGATTGGTTGGGTCCAGAGATCACACACATTGTATTATTTTTCTACTCATATTTCATTCACAAAAAGAGAAAAAAATTCCTAGGTACATAAAAACCAGTCATAGAGAATTTTAATGCTTTAACTATTGCTCTTTTGTTTCTGATATTTGATAAAAATAATAGATCAAAAATTAAACTCTAATATTACTTAATTGAGGTGTGTTTATATTATAGACAACATATTTTTTTTTCAGAAGGTATGCTTTTAAGTGATTATTAAAATTAATTTTTTCCAAAAATTACAATTTCAATGAATATACATTTCTAGATGATGCAGAATATTAAAATTCTATATTTTCATCTTTTCACATTCTGACATTGCTTAGGTAAGGCCTCTATGATATGTATATGTTTTGCATATTCTTCTAATAATATCCCCATTTGTTGAGATAATCAAAATTGCACTAAATTTGCATATAATAAATACCATAAGCCAAAAATTGGTGAAAAACTTCTTGTAGGATTATCTGTCTAGAATTTTGTCATCCTTACATTTTTCTCAAAAATAAAAGGCTTTATAAAGAGTCTGGTAATTATGTTATATAATATTTGTTTCCTTTGAGATAACCTGTTTAATTTTGTGTGTATTCATTTTTTGTATTTATTCCTTGGTAAAACTAATTAACATAAAAATTTTGTTCAGGTTCTTTTCAAATAGAAAGTTCACTTGGAAATTATGTCTCCCAAGTATACCAGGGAGCTACTGTGAGCACAAACAGAGAAGAAAATCCCTTACATCTCACCCTGATAATGCCATGGCACATTTTACATTGGGGATTACTGAGATTGCACCATTTGGTCATTCTTGGGACCAAGTCTAAGGAAGATTGCTTGGCATGATTCCAAGGATGAAATTTCAGGGACTAATGAATCTATGTTAGTTTTGTTTTGTAAAAGAGAGTTTCCTTCCCCTTAGAAGTCACATGATGTTGAACATCATTTTTCAGTAATCTTTTGTAATTCTCAACTTGGTGCTAGGTTAAAATAGAAGGCTTTTTAAGAGTAATACTTAATCTTTAGCTAAAAGACGAGAACAGTAACCAGAATGTTAACCACCAGCATTGCAATAACACATTTTTACAATTCAATATTATTATATTTAAAAGTGTGTCACTATTATATGGAGTAAGCCTTGTTCATGACACAAAATTTAGAGTACAACAAAGTTCAAAAAAACAAAATGTAAATCATTCACAAATATTGTTAATCTTTAGATATGTTATCTTCCAATCATTTTCCTTTGTGCATATAAGCTTATTTTATGTATATTTATGTATTCACAGAATTTTTCAGAAACTATATTTTCAGTCACAACTTAATTTTATTTTAATTATTTATAATACAACTTTATGTTGGTTAAATAGAATTTTTAGAATTGTATTGGCTCCTATCCCATAACTAACATTTTTCTAGGAGTGAATACCAGCCAATTAATGGGTATTATTGAGGTATCAAGAGGAAAACCTGGTGGAATTTCTCCATTCAGTTTTGGCAGTGGCAACTAATTAATCTTCAGAGAAAATATTTTGTATAGTCAGCTACAACAATGTTCATGCAACCTGTTTTTATTTTATTGTTCTTTTCTTATATTAAACAGGATAAAAGAGAAGAAAATATAAGTGTGTGCTGAGATGAGGAAAGATTTTATAATTATTTCAATGGCCAAAAGCTTACTGAATTGCTTTCTTGTGATTCATGCATTAATTAATAATAATGAGATAAAATTTCATGTGTTTCTATAAGCAACTTGGACAAGAAAAACTGTTTGCACCTCAGTATTTCAGGAGATAATTTGATCGTATAGCTCATAGAATTATAAGATAATATGTTAATTATTTGATGAAATTTTAGAAGTACAATTCTTCTCTTCATCAGAATATCAGTGATATTGAGAAAAGCTAATTTGGGGTTTAAAAAGACAGCATATATTCATTTCACAATAGGTGATCTTTGGGATTAAGCTAAATGAGAGACTAATGGAGATATTCTATGTCAATGCCACCACAAAAGGGTCTCCTTACAACTTACAAAACCACCATGAGTGATTTTTATTTCCCAGCATTGAAAATTATTTTTATGGCAATTTTTTGTACTTTAAATAATATAAGTAAAATTGAAGAAGGAATATTTATAAAAGTGACTTTATGATGAATCATTTTGTAGTGTCTTTATTCATGGTATTTCAATATACCAATTTTAAACAATTTTATAAACACAGAGTTGTGTTATTTAACACCACAATTTTAGAACATTTTCATTATTACAAAAAGTAAAATCCAATATGCCTATATCCTCCAATTATTTACCATTAGCTTGGGTTTAGGACCTTTGATACAATAGATCAAAAAATATTACAATTTTACTGTTACATTTAGTTCATAGATAGCATCAGTTGTATTTCTGGCAAACACCAACCTATTATTAACACTTTATAATAGTGACATACTTTAAGATTGTTTTATGGAATAACATTCTTATATTTTTACTAATAACCACAGTCATCACCCACAAACAATTTATTATGTTATACAGTCCCAGGTTTTCCTCCAGCTTTCCTATTGACATATAAGGCCCTAAACTTCCCCCTTTCAATCACAATCTCCTCCAGATATTAGCACTCTTAATTATACTCACATTAATGTGAAATTTCCAAATATTTCAAATCAACCTTTTTAAAAAATTCTTCACACATTAAGCATTAGCTCCCTCTGAATTCAAAAGGACGTTACAATATTCACAAAAAACCTTAACTCAGTACAATGCTAAGTATAAAATTAAATCACAATCAGTTTAAAGAAAATAAGTTTGTCTTGGGGCAAAATTTAGTCTGCTGTAGAGCTCTGAAACTTACAAAAACACTTATTTGATTCCAATATACAAATGGACAGACAAAGGATGAACATTTGCATTACAATAAGGAAAAATTGGGAGGGAAACATGAGTCATGGTTCCACTACAGTTCTGTAAACCTGCAGGACAAACTTTTTTAGATGTCAAGGTCTGAGAGTCATTCTTAAGATGATTGTTTCTTCTCCCTGACGCCTCATGGAGACCCACCTTTTCCACAGGCTGCCCCAATGGCCGTTTTCTTGGGTCTACTCTCATCAAGCATCTGGGTGGTGACCAAGCTCCAGATCTCACCTTCCAAGACTGTTGGGGTGATTACTCACTCTTTGGGTTAGATTCTTAACCTCCCTAGTACAGTGAAGTGAGGACAACATCCTCCCTAACCTTGGGCTTATAGGCCTAACCCTCACAGAGAAACAAGTTGGTGACCTGGACTTCTCTAATCCAGAGGGTACAGGCCCAACTCTGACAGACCTATGGGGTAGTGACCTTAACCTCCATAACCCTTGGGGAATGTGCTCCATTTTCTCTGGATCTTGGAGTGGCAAAACTCTCCCTAAACAATGGGCAGGACCATCCAACCTCTTCAACTGCTGGGGCAAAGTTCCTCTTGTACACATGGGTAGGGTTCCTCTCTTGGCTCAAGGAAATGTCTTAATTCTAGATCTCAGCTTCCATGGTTTTCTTCTTGAAGTCATTTCCCCTTCAATTTCTCTCTTCTATGTCCCTTTTAGTACAAGCTGACAGTAGTTTTGTTCATAGAGCTCTTGCAAAAAGCTTGTTGGTTTTAGCATGCAAGAAGCAGGGGTCCAAGCCATCAGACAGTAAGACTTTCCACAAATATTTCCTAGATAACTGCATCTTCAATCCTGATTTACAAGTTCTAGGTTTAGTTAAGTTCTCAAATCGGGCACGATCATCTGGGAGATTGATTTCCAGAAGCTTGGACTTTCAAGAATCAGTGTGTGTTTTCTTTGTGCCCAACAGTTCACTCCTCACCTTATCTCTCTCATCTAACATTTTGCTATTAGCTTCCTCACATATCTGCTTCTCTGTGTGTGTGTACTTCCCAGGGGTCCAATAACAAAACTCTAACTTTCTTCTCTGCCATGTCATTTTCTTTGTGAGCCCCCACACACAAAGGGAGCAAGGACTCAACCTCCTACTGATGTAGCCAAATCAAAGCCTTAATCATTATTTAATCAAGTAAAAGTGAAACCTCTGAGTATAATACAATCTAATACACCCAGAGGCACAGACCAGTTTATAAACAAAATCCAATATCTATTTTTGGAATCCATAAATAATACCAAATGGCTACACTCTACATTCTCTACCTACATTGTATCTCCTGGTAACCTATACTCCAGATTTTTAACTCATGAGATTACTCATTATAATTAGTTCATATTAATGAGACTATACTATATTTGGCCTTTAAGGTATGGATTATTTCACGGAACATAAGGTCCTTAAGGTTCATCCATGTTGTTGCATCTATCAAGTCTTCATTACTTCTTGCACCTGAAAAATATACCATCATATATATATAACACATTTTGTTTATCCATTCATTGATAGATGGGCAATTGAGATGTTTCCATTTTTGGCAAATATGAATAATGCTGCTATAAATCTTGGTGTGCAAATGTCTATTCTTATCATTTCTTTCAGTTGTTCTGATTATGTACCTAGTAGTGGGATTGCCAGATCATATAGAAATTCTATACTTAGCTTTCTGAGGAATTGCCAAATTGTGTTCCACAGCAGCTGCACATTTCTTCATTTCCATCAGCAGTGAGTAAATGATTCTATTTCTCCTAATCCTATCCAACACTTGTAGTTTTCTGTTTTTTTTTTTTAATGTAGTGGCCATTCTAGTATGTGTGAAATGTATCTTAATGTTTTCTTAAATTTCTAGTGATTTTCAGCATCCTTTCATGTCCTTTACATCCATTTGTCTTCTCTTTGGAAAGTGTCTATTCAAGTCTTGAGCCCATCTTTATAAATTTTATTTCATTTTTAAAGAAGATTTAGATTACATAAATGTTACATTAAAAAATAGGGAAATCCCATATGCCCGGACTCTCCTCCTCCCATACTTTTCCACAATAACAACATCTTTCATTAGAGGGCACATTTGTTACAATTGATGCTCACATGTTGAAGCACTGCTACTAACCATGGAGTATAGTTCACATTATAAATTACACTCTGCCCTGCACAATTTTATAGGTTATGACAAAATGTATAATGGACTGTATTTTTCATTGCAATGTCATGCAGGACAATTTCAGCATCCCCAAAATGCTCCCATGTTACACCTATTATTCCCTCTACCATCTCTCAGAACTTCTGGTGCCCACTGCCTTTATATCAATGACAAGAGTTCTTCAATTTCTGGAATAATAATAAGTCTATAATAGAATAAGATATAAATCTCCTTAGCCCATTGTTCATTCCCCACTCTTGAGAATTTTGGGATGGTGATACTCACTCCATTTCTAATTGAAAGGCGGCTTAGATCCCATGGAGCAGATTCATGGAAATATCTTATTTGCAGTTACAGACACTCTGATTCTTGAGATGGTGTTTATCCATTACCATCTCCTTGTTAGTTTTCCTGGGTGAATCCAAAAGTGTAGATTAAGTATTGCAACTCTGCTGATATTCAGGGCTCAACTGGCATATGAATAGACCAACAATCTCTAGGACATATAATCTACAAGTGTAATGCTACTTATAGATTCAAAGAAAAAGGGAGGAAGATCCATGTGAAGAGAAACTATAAATGAGTCTAAACCTTTTCTACTGGAAAGCATAAATTACAAAGTAAGACCCACTGATAGGGTGCTGAATTCCTGAGCTTGTCTGCCCTGCTTATTGTGTCTAGATATCTCAAAAGCCTTCAGGAGCTCTGCTGTTTGAGGTACTGTTTACTGTGACAGTCAATGAGATCCTGCTGAGATGTGCATAAATGTAACCTCTGAAATGATCTCCCAACTCACTTTGAAAACTCTTAGCCATAAAAACTCCATAGTATTTAAATTTCCCCCTTTTGGTCAAGGTTTTTTTCCGGATGCATTGCTAGTCAGTGCTTGGTAATAATCCATTGGTGCCAGGGACGCTCATCCCTGGGAATTAGATCTCATGCTGGGAATGGGGTGGGGCATGGTAGTGTGTTTTTATGCTGAGTACAAGGAAGATTCCAGGAGGTAACTCATAGGCAATATATAATACTAGGCTAATTTCAGGTTCACTAGAAAAGATTCATAAGCACAATCATCAATATCAAGGGCCTGGCATAATGGTCTGTCTTCTTTCATTAGCACTGCCCATGTATTTGGGCTATTCTTACCTCTCTATTAGAAGGTGGCAGGATTCTACACAAAGGGAATTCAATATTCTTTTGGTTATTGTATGGCTTTCAACACACTGAGAGAATGCGCCATGAACACTTAAAGATATTCATATGCTTTAGAGGCATGCCCCAGATGTACCCCTCCCCACACATCCCCCATCACTGACACCACACCCCAGGGATTCTCCCTTGCCACACTTGTGACCCTCCTGTGATCCAAAACCTCTCCAAAAACGAAGTTGAAAAAAAACCAAAAAATTTAAGAAAAAAAATAATAAAAAATTTTAAAATATATAAAATATAAAAATAAAAAAATTGAAATAAAATACATATTGTGTCTTTCATATTTGTACAATCTGTTATCTTATAAGTGCAATAACAATTTCTTTCATATGTTTCTCCAGTGTCTTATTTTTTTCATTTTATTTTCAAAGAAGCTTTAGCTTACGGAAGAGTCACATAGAAATTATAAAGGATTCCCAAACACCCAATGCCCTCCCCCTTTTTCACTCTCCCATATTAGTAACATTTTACATGTGGATGGTACAATTGTTACAATTGAGGTGCAAATATTGAAGAATTGCTACTAAACATGGTCAATGGTTTACATTATGGTTTACATTTTGCACCTTACACTTTTATAAGTTTTGATGAAATTTAAAATGGCCTCTATCCATTATCACAAGATCATGGAGAACAATGCTAATGCTTTAAAAAAGCCCTATATACCATCTATTCCTTCCCCCCCACCCCAGAAACTATGATAATCACTAAGTTTCTATTTTTGAAGTATAAGATTCATAGTTACTTGCAATAATAATGAGGGCTTGATATATTGATCTGTTTTGTTTTATTAGGCACTGCTATGTTCTCAAGGGATTCTTGTCACTCTAATTGAGAACATAGCAGGACTCCCCAGGATGGGAGTTTAATATTTTCTTGTTTATTGTGTGGGTCTCCACCCACTGAGATAGCAGTCTATGATAGAGGAACACTTACATATTCCATAGAAGCACGCCCCAGTCATGATGAACTCTGATCATCTGAAAGGGTGAATGAGGGTAGCAGTTCCTGGCGTCTACGTGGCCATTCTCAGTGGGGCCTTTGGGGGTTTGTGTGGGTCTGCAAGTGCCTTTGTGCTTAAAATTGTTGGTTCAAAAAAACAAAGCCCATTTCTTAATTGAGTATTTTGTAATTTTATTGATGAGTTGTAGAATTTTTTTATATATTCTAGATATTAAGCTCTTATTAAAAATGTGGTTTCCCAATATTTGCCTCCAATTACAGGGCTAAATTTTCACTTTCTTGACAAAGTCTTTTAAAGCACAGAAGTTTTTAATTTTGTAATGATACCATTTATCTGTTTTCTCTTCCATTGCTTGAGATTTCATTTTTAAGTCTAAGAAAACACTACCTACTACAAGATCTTGAAGATGCTTCTCTACATTTTCTTCTAGGAATTATATGGTCTTAGCTCTTATATTTAAGTTTTTCATCCATTTTGATTTATTTTTGTATTTTTGTATAAAGTGGGAGATAAGGGTCATCTTTCATTCTTTTTTTTTTTTTAGGACATACCACGGATTGAAGCTGGGACCTTGTACATGGGAAGGAGGCACTCAACCACTGAGCTATAACTGCTCCCCATTCTTTTTGATATGGATATCTAGTTGTCCAAGCCCCATTTACTGAAGATAATGCTCTGTCCTAGTTAAGTGAATTTGGTAACCTTGTCAAAATGAATTGACTATAGATGTGTCTATTTCTGACCTCTCAATTAGATTCCATTCTAAAGATAAGGAATCTAATTGAGAGTTTACAAATATGAATCTAAAGATAAATTCAATATATTTATCTTTAGGTCAGTACTAAATGGTTGGAGCACTATAGTTTGTAATATGCTTTAACTTCAGTAAGTGTGCGTCTTCCAATATCTTTTTCTTTTTCAATAGGTTTCTGGTTATTTGGGGTCCCATTTCATTCCAAATAAATATGATACTTGCTTTTCCAGTTCTTGTAAGTAGGCTGCTGGAAATTTGATTGGAATTGCATTGATATATAAATCAATTTGTTAGAACTGACATCTTAACAATATTAATTCTAACAGTTCATGAACACAGAACGTCCTTCCATTCATTTAAGTCTTCTTTGATTACTTTAAGCAATGTTTTGTAGTTTTTTGTGTACATGTCCTTTCTTAAATTTACCCATAGATATTTGATTCTTTTACTTGCTCTTGTAAATGGAATTTTTTTTCTTGATTTCCTCATTAGAGTTCCCCTTAACTAGTGTATAGAATCACTACTGATTTTTGCATGTTGATCTTGTATCCTCCCACTTTGCTGAATTGATTTATTAGCTCTAATAGCTTTTTTGTATTTTTATGGACATTCTAAATATGCATAATTTCATCTGCAAATATTGAAAGTTTTACATCTTCCTTTCCAATTTGGATATCTTTTATTTGTTTTTCTTAACTAATTGCTCTAGCTAGAACTTCTATGACAGTGTTGAATAACAATGGTGATAGTGGGCATTCTTGTCTTGCTCCAGAACTTAGTGGGAGAGCTTGCAGTCTTTCACTATTTAGTACAAGGCTAGCTAGGTTTTTTTTTTTCACGTATGTTGCTTATTATTTGAGGGAGTTTCTTTCTATTCCAATATTTTGAAGTGCTTTTACTTTTTATCAAGAAACAATGCTGGATTTTGTCAAATGTCTTTTCTGAATCAATCGGGATGACCATTTGATTTTATCCATTTGATTTGTTAATGTGGTGTATTACATTAATTGACTTTTTTGTGTTGAAACATGCTTCCATACCTGGGATAAGCTCTA
>JAQZBX010113362.1:0-10112 GCA_029593785.1 Cabassous unicinctus | reverse complement strand
AACATAAAACAAAAGAAACAACAAAAAAGAAAACAGCCATTGTCTCCCCAGCCCACTCCTTAATCAAACCTAATTTCCCTGCCACATGGAATCACCTATTACCAAGAAAAGTAATAAAGAAAACAGGTTTTTACGTGTCAAAATGGTTGTTTTGATGCAAAGGTATCAAGTCTACCACAATGGGAGGTAGAGCCAGAGGCTGCCTGCCTTTTTGCCTTTGATACAGTAACCTCAGGTGACCCCCCTGGGCTCCAGCTATGGACACTGTGTAAAAGTCCCAAACCGCCGCACCCCTTCTAGGCATTCTTCCTGCTCACCCCACCCCACCCCACCCCAACTCACATTCCCTTTTCCTTTCCCTCAGTTACGAGGTGCAGGCTCTGCACCTGGATGTCTGCTCACGCTGTGAGTTTGTTGCTTTCTAACGACTTTATTGAGGTACACTTTACATACCATCACATCCACCCATTGTAGGTGCACAATACAGTGATTTTTGATAGATCTGCCGAGTTGTGCAGCTATCACCATAATCCAATTTTAGAACATTTCCTTCATCCCAACAAGACCCTCACAGCCAATCACAGTTAATCCCCTCGCTATCCTGAGCTTTCTGTTTCTAGAGTTGCCTCTTCAGGACATTTCATATAAATGGAATCATAAACTCCACTAGTTCTGAAATTGCATCTTATCACTAGTGAGAAATTCCAGATTCAGCCTCAGCTCTGCAGAAGCCGACCGGCCAGACACAGTTTCACATAGCTAATAAATGACAGAGCGATGATTCAATCCAAGACTTGTGACTCCAAATTCTTTCCATGCCTTCCTGCCTTCTGATCTGGATACATTTTCAATACCGAATGGAAAACTTAGTGATGGCCATTAAAAAAAGGCACAGACCTGGGTCCTGTCGAGTGAGCTGTCCCATCTTGTACATATGGACACTGAATTCATGACTTTTCTCAGCCACCAGAGGGAGCCCTGAAGACCTTTCTTTGAATTGGCATTTGCTGGTCACCTTTGAGTGTCTTTAGAAAGAGAATGAGTTGTGACTTGTACTAAATATACGGGGGGGGGCGGGGGGCGGCGGCGGGACAGGTTGTTCTCACTAAACTTTTCCTCTTCTGAGTAATTGCGAATAGCTATGGAGAGTAAAAGCTAGAAACTTTTTTGAGGTGCACTTTGAAAGTTTCTTTTTAGGTGTCTCCAGCCAGGATTTCCTTTTTTAAATATAATGAAACCTGAAGACTACAGACTTGATATTAAGGGCTGGTGAAGCGTTCTTAAGTTATGATCCTCCAGCAGGATAGATATCAAATAGTCATAATATTAAGGTGATTTTCCTAATCTTTTACATTTTTACATAACTCAGTCCTTTGAGGGAGAGGAAGAGTGGAAACACATTTTTAAAGCAAATTACCCAATATCTGCATAACTAGACCCAACGGGAAAATAATTCAGTATGACAACTCAATTTATCTTTTGACAAATAATTTTATTTTTCTATCTCCCCAGCCATCTGGACTAAAAATAGCTGAACTCCGTTGTCAATTTTAACCTTAAGAAGAGCTCAGCATCATAGTCTACTGGATCCAGAGCACAGGGTCCCTCTCTACCTCCCCCACTGACGGGGGAGGGGGCCTTCTAGGTTCCCCTCCATTTGGATGGATGGATGGATGGATGGATGAATGGATGGATGGATGGATGGATGGATGGATAGGGGCTGCTCAAAAGCCAGGAAGGTGCATCTTTGGGAGAATTAATAATGAATTGTGCTAGTCACCAGCACCATATGTCTGGAGGTGTCCCTGTCCCTTAAACAGACAGCATGATCCCCATAATCTGGGCTGCAGCTGTGGAACCAGCACTAGACCAGAGTCACAAGATGTGGGTGGTAGAACTGGCTCTTCTCATATGTGTCACTTAACTTTTCTGTAGCTCTCTCCTTTTAAAGAAAAATCTGTAAAACTGCAATAACACCTACCTTAACCACCCCATATCTCACAAAGTTGTTTTAAGGATCAAATAGAAAGAAAATAATGCTAGACAAACACAAAGTATGATTATTATAGTGCTGTGCTTGTGTGAGAAAGAGAAAGAAAAACAGGCAGAAGCAAAGGCTCAAATACAAAGAGGCAGAGAGAAGAAACTCAGGGGGAGAAAGAACGAGAGAGAAGAGAGAGAGGAGACAAACGCAGTTCCACAGGCACAACTCTTCCTATAGTCAAGTACAGTGTAGTTGCATCTCTCCCCTTCTTTATTCTAGCCATCCTCCTCTGAAGAACTGCATAAAATTCATTCCAGCTTCATGAGATTATCTAACCCATATTATACAAGCATCAGAAACTTTAAAAGTGTTTATACTTCTCTGTGAGGATTAGTTACTTTTAAAATATAAATGTCTCTACCAAATCCCAGGATTGAATAGCGTCTGTTAAAACCTCGCATGAAATGGAATGGGAGATGAAGAGCTGTCTCAGGAGGAGTGGGAAGGTGTGGCTTTTACCCTATCCTTCATTGACATCTAATTTGTTCCAAAAACCCTGCCTTTAAGTGAAAAGTTGCTAAATGACAACTCTTTCAGTTATTATTTTTAATGGGAAAAATAATGTGTTCCATCCCAACTAGGCAGTTCCCTTAGACACAGTACATCGAAGATACTGGCTTCCTCCTTTAAGGTGTCTACAACATATGAGACACACCAGCAATGGGGCTAGAATTTGGATTTATGAATGGAACAATAGAAAATAATAGATGACATTGAAAGGAGGGTTTCCAAGTACTTTAGAAGCATCTATTCCATGCAATTAATTAATATGCTGATTAGGAGACTCAGGGTTCTGGTCACCTCAGTGGGGTCCTTGCAACTTCTGGAAGGCAGCATTTTTACTACAGGGATCCAGCCCCAAATGGCAGGCAATTAAAACTTGTGCCACCTCATATTCTCTGACTAGAAAGTATTGTGTCTAGTAAACTGATGTGACTGTTGTGTCTAAATATCACTCTGAGGGTGTATTTATTTAGTGTCTTCTGGGGTGTGTAACTTGTTATACAAAAAGGAAAAGTGGGCGAATTATAATCTGAAAAGTGGTAAAAGCCAGGCTGGTGAAAATCATAACTCTGTCCATCTTTTCCTAATACTGAGTCAATGTCAGAATGGACTAGTGATCTGAAATGCCCCTGCACACACTAAAGAAAAATGACACCCAAGCTAGTATGGGTATCATTCTCTTTGCTGAGGACAGCAGGGGGCAAGGAGGGAGGGAGGCCCAGAAGGGGCCCAGGCAAGGCTGCTGGGAGCAGGGTCCAGGCCATCCCCCAACACCAACTCTGCGCCAATCCGATCTGAATGCTGAACTCTACTCCAAAGCTACAAATGGAATAACTCCTCAAAGGGACTTTGTTCCAACAATATTAAGCACCTACATAGTCTCCTCTTGAGTAATATCCAATCTCTAAAGCAACCACAATTTGTACTTCTAGAAGAGAATATAGAGGAAAACCTTCCCAAGGGAAAATAGTGATGGCCATAAGGATCAGTCTTTAATTTGGACTCACCAAGTCTCTTCTTTCATGATTTACTTACAATCTTGAGCACGTACTCTAACTGGGTCCTTTCCAAGGCCTGCTACTTCTGAAAGCGCAAGGAAATACCTACACTCAAAAGCTTTCAAGACCCCTGAAAGCATTTAGCTAATGTATACCAGAACATTCTTGAAAGCAGAAAAAAGAAAAGAAAAGGGAAAGAAATGCTTTGCAAAGAAAAGTGCCTGCCTTTGGGCACTTCCGGCAAACAGCCTTCCATTTACCCGCAACCCACATAGGAGAACAGGTGACAGCGTTTATTAGGTACACTGCCAACATCCATTCCTCTGGGTATTTCCTATGAGGCCGGCACTATGCTAAGTTCTTTCCTTGGATAATCTCATTTACTCATCACAACTACCCAACAAGGTAGGAATCATTTTTATGAATATTATATATATTGAGGAAACTGAGGCTTCAAGACAGCAACTTGTCCAGAATCACACAACAAAGTGGTCAGAATTTGAATCCTAAGTAGTCTGACTCCAGGTGGGCTCACTCTAAATTAAACTACACTGATTGAATTCATGCAAAACCTTTATAAAATATACATTTTACCTCTCTTTCACAGTTGAAAAAACTGGAGATTAGGGTAGTTCACTGGTCCCAGGTTGCAGCAATTACGTGCTAGCTGAGAATAGGGCCTGGGGTGACTGGACCCACAAGCCCTGGTTCCTTCTATGAAAAACCTGGTCTAGTAGTGGCTCCCGTGCCAGAAGGTCACTGAAAACAGAAGGGAATTGAATTGACAGCAAGAGCAGCTAAGTGGCAGTTATCGCTCTCACCAGCTTTTACTTCTAGGAAGTCTCCTGGGACTGATGGGTCTATGCGAACGTTCTCCTCCCCTCCCTGCGGCCTCTTAAATGGCACTGGACCCAAACTAGATAATCAAGGTCCATTCGCTGAAAGGGATGGAAATAATGCACACGGTAAACTAGCTTACATGCTCCCATGCACAGACGGGAGCCGCCAACCAACAGATGTGCGGCTTTCAGATAAAAGAACACAGAACACGTGGTAATAAATGTACAAGTGTTTTATGGACCTGCTTAAGGGCTCTTGCTCATTTGTTTTATTCTCTCAGGAAAAAGCATCTCCAACCCTCTAAACCTTATAATTTAGGAGCTTTTCTTCACACTCTATGTAGTTCTTGCAAATTTCAAGTTATGACT
The DNA here is from genome assembly GCA_029593785.1 of Cabassous unicinctus. Lineage (NCBI taxonomy): Eukaryota > Metazoa > Chordata > Mammalia > Cingulata > Chlamyphoridae > Cabassous > Cabassous unicinctus. Next base: position 5,358 of record JAQZBX010113362.1, on the reverse strand, counting down.
CAACCTTCTTCCCTAGTCAAATGTGATACCAAATTTGGACTGAGAAAAAGTATGTATATATGTAAATATAATTTTTATCCTAGAATGAAGACCCATGTGACTTAGGAGAAAGGAATGGTTATAATCATCTCACAATGAATATTACAGTCTGTCAGGGAGCTGGTCAACTAATAACTATGAAAAACCTTCTGTGTTCATTTGTTTTAAAGTAATACTTTTGGGAGCAGATGTAGCTCAGTGCTTCAGCACCTGCTTCCCATGTAAGAGGTCCTGGGTTCAATCCCTGTTACCTCCTTAAAAAAAAAAAAAAGTAATTCCTTTTAATATAAGCAACTACTTCAGCAATATGAACAATCGATGCTAATTATCTGTGTTTAATATGCCGATTTTCAGGTCCCCTTAATTAGAGGGTATGATTAAAATATCTTAGATAATGCCTAAATACTTTAAAATACATTAAGAGGGAGAAAAGCGGAGCCCAAGCAACTTTTGTTTCAGACTATTTGAAAGAAGAGGAAGTTGAGAAAGCAAGTTTGCCTGCCCAAACCAAGCTGACCTTGAAGCTCAACTTCCTTTTCTTTCTTTCTCTTGTTTACCAGTGGCAAGAAAAGACAGATACGATCCTGAAAGCTTAGAACTCGATGGGGCAGTTCTAACTTTCCCTTGAAGCAGCAGTAAGCAGACGAGGGCTGACAGCATGTTCTTATCAGAAGCCGCTGTAAGGAGATGCTTTCTTCTCATCACACATGTCACCTGAGCCAGCGTGTCCAATTGCCTTCCCCTGAAAGTTTCCGGCTGGTCTTTCAGTGACCAGTTCCCTCTGGAGCAAGAAGCAATGGAGACAGCTAGAGCTGGGTCAGGAAACTGCCTCGGCCATCAGTGCGACACTTGCTTCTTCTGGCTCTGCTTTTGCCCTCCTGTTCTGCTGTTCATTTAATCCTTTATCATCTCCCCCATTCTTTCAGGTGCTCTAGTTTGTGCTCTTGAAACTGCTCAAACACCACCTTCATTCTTTCTCTTTGGCATTTCTGCTTTATTTGGCTGCTGATCACTGTTTTATCCCACAAAGCAGGTGGAACCCCAGAGCTTTTGCCAGGAAGCTCTTTCCCAAAGGCCAAGTCTGGCCTTTAGAGAGAATACAAAAGGTCAGCGGTTAGGTTCAGGCCAGGAAGTCAGATTTTTGGAACAGAGAAAGTGGGAACAACAAGTGGAAAACTGGAAATTACAGGGGAGCTCGGTCTCACTGGAGACCACACAAGCATTAGGGTAATTCCACACCCAAAGGTAAATAATGAGAAACAAGAGGGTGTCCTGTGCCTTCAGTTATATAGTGTGGGGAGAAGGGGCGAAGTGGAATTGTGGACAAGAGACCCTTGACTCTAGCTGGCAGGGCCAGACAGGCTTTGGAGCAAGAGGCCAAGGCTCCAGATTCACCCACCACTGTGGTGCTTAGAGTGACTGAAACTCTGCCAAGCAAGACACCAAGGTGGGTCCTCCCCACCAGAACTTCCTTCTTCTTTAGTTTTTACACATATTCACGATTGTCTCATCCGATCTCTTTGGCCTTCTTTATCTTTAATTATCGCCCTTCATTCTAAAGTCATCTTCTTGTTTTTCCCTGTAGATCCTCCCTAAAGAGTTTTTTATTTGCTATGTTCAAATGCCTCTGAAAACCTGATCTCCAGCCCTGTTCCTGTACCTATATTCTGATTCTCTCTTGAACAGTTTCCGGGGTCATTTTCATGTCACTTTACCAGGCCCACCCCCACAGCAGCTCTCGCAGCAGAACTTTTAACAGGGTGACAGGGTCCAACTGAAATAGGGCATCATCTGCCTGTCCCCACACTTTTAATTCAAGGGGTGGACTTTTTTGGGGGGGGGAGGTCAAGTTCTGGGGCTTGTCGCCCTTTTAACTTGGAAGCAGTGACTTTATTGGAGTCAGCCCTTCTCTTTAGTGTTTCTGCTGCCAGGTCATTGCTGACACTTGCAGTCACCCTGCAAGAGGCAGAGCAGAGCCCCTCAGTTTTCAACGGGGACCTCCAGGGTGGCCGAGGACGCCTGCCACAGGAGCTCCAACCCACTGGCTCTGCGTGGGTGCCTTGTCTCTTTGATGCTCTCCTTCTTGAACTCAGAGTTGGGGGCATTCGTAGATTGGTCAGTTCTCATTTATCAGAAAGTCCCCTGGCCCCCTTCTTGTTTGCCTAACGTGGGACTTTGGAGTTTCTTTGTCCCCTTCCTTTACACATTCCCCTAGGACAGGATATTCCAAAGTGTGACCACACCATGGTTGCATAATATTTCACCAAAATTCTCCTGTTTAAAACATTTGACTGCCCATTTTATAGCAAAACTCAGGTACTGCGCACATGTGAGTTACATGAGGAGGGTAAGCGCTTTCTGAACACCTTGTATCTAATTACCACCACACAAACCTGCTCAAAGTCGTCCTCCGCATCGTTTAGGCAGCGGATGATCCTTCCTTCCAGCTAAGCCTCGACAAACAGGCTATCCTATTGTCGATTCCTTCAGGGGCCACAAGCATCAGCCCTATCAGTCACTGACGGCACACCCATGCTCTTTACTCACTTATGATAATATTTACTGAGCGCACACTAGGTATTATGCTAAACATTGAGAGAATGTGAAAACGAATAAAAGAGGACCCCAGAGCAGGCCAGCTTGTAGACTTACCAACATTTAAGTATGTAGGGTTGGTAGGCTAAATAATGCACCTCTCCCCCAAATAGCCCCCATCCTACCCCCAGAATCCATGACTATGCTACTTACACGACAAAAGGGACGTTGCAGATGTGATTCAGTGAAGGGCCTGGCAATGGCGAGATGATCTTGAATTATCCAGGGGGCCCAGTGTAATCACCAGGGTCCTCAGGACAGGGAAACAGGAGGGTCAGAGTCAGAGAAGGAGGCCTGATGACAGAAGCAGGGGCTGCAGTGATGGGGGCTGGAAGCCAAGAGACGCAGGCAGCTGCTAGTAGTTGGTAAATGCAGGGAAACAATCTCCCTGAAGCCTCCAGAAGGAACGTGATGCTGCCAGCCCATTTTGGACTTCTGACCTCCAGAACCGTAAAATAATATAGTTGTGTTGTTTCAAGTCAGTAAGTTACTGACTTGTAATTTGTTACAGCAGCAATAGGGAACTAATGCATAGGGTAAGGCAGAGAAGAGACAAACCATTACAACAGAAGTCAAGCAATAGGCTTTGGATGAAAAAATGGTATTGGGAGCACCTAAGAAGGTATGATCCATTCTGCCTAGAATATAGGGAGCTTCCAACTATGAATAGCTCTCCCAGGGCTCCTCAAACTCAACACCTTCAAAGCTTGTGATCTTTAGCCCCAAATATGTTCAGAACACTTCATATATGTACTGACTTTTGCCTTTCAGTTATTACTAGGTCTAGTATATTATGCTATAATACTTTGCCACAGTAGTACACTATCCTATTCAACTATATCCAGGATCCAAACACAGCTAATTCTGCAGATTGTGTATTTAATTAAGGCCGCACAGATTCTGAAGAAATTTAGCTTCTTTGAAAGCATCCTATGCACCTCATGTCAATAAAATCTTAAGTACTGCATGTTTAAAGTCTGTTCGCATCTTGGGCCCCAGCTCTGAAGCCTGGGGCATGATGCTTACTGCATATTGCTTGTTGCTTTTTATTTGCTACAACTCATTTCACCAAGGAAAATTCATGAACTTTGTTAATTAAGACTTGAATAAGCCAGATCTTATTGTGAAAGTAATTAAGATAAAACATTCTGGAGCATCTGTAGTGTTTTCCAGCATCAACTCTTCTACATAATCCCTTTTAGCACAGAGGTCCAAAAAGGTTTAGAAATTTCCACTTTGAAGTAGATAAAAAAAATGTTGCATTTAAGATACTGGAATAAAAGTTTCCAGAAAGAGTGAAATATTTATCTGATATTTATCTGGCCTTTGATGTAGAGGGAAGGCTGTCTTGATTGTCTAGGACAAATAGTACTTTTTCCTGCCTCCTTTCTTTTTCAATAACTCAAATTCCCTTGTAGCCTCTTATTTGCCTTGAGGAAGGTTCATGATTTTGAAATTCTGTCCCTCTCTGAGAATCGGATGCAGATGTTGCAATTTTACAACTTGCCTTTGAGAATAAAGGATTACCAGAATAAGAGAAATGTTAGGGGTGATGTTTATGTGAGCATTGAATGCGGGATTGTGTGGTTTGGTGCACTTTGCAAAGGATGAGGACCAGCATTGAAAAGAAACTTATGGCTCACTGAATTATTTTGACACCAATGAAAATTCTCTGAGAATCTCTAATGCATTGAGATTATTTGTGTCTACTATATTTTGCTAATTTGAAGCATCAAAAGTTTACAATTCAAATGCTGTAAGCTTTGATATACGATGATTGTGTTAAGACAAAGAAGACTTGAAGCTTCTTAAAGAGTAATGAAATGCTACAGTATTTGTGCCTTTAAAGAAGTCTTAGAATATTCTTATTAGGGTCTATAAAATTAACATATGTCTGCCCTATGGGATCTAAGGCCCCTCTCAGTTGGAAGCAGAGTTGGGCATCACCATTCAAAATCCTCAAATAGAGGAATGAACAAACATAAGGGGGGAATGCAACTATGGACTAAAGTAGACTTATTATTATTCTAGTAATGGAAGAACTTGTGATATTGGTATAAAGTCAGTGGTCACCAGAGGTTCTGAAGGGAGGGAGAGGGAACATGGGACAGTTTTGAGACATTGGAATTGTTCTGCATGATATTACAATGATGGATATCAGGCATTATATGTTTTTGTCAAAACCTATAAGATTGTGTGGTGCAAAGTATAAAACATAATATAAACTATAGACCATGATTAGCAGCAATGCTTCAATATGTGTTCATCAATCATAACGAATGTACCACACTAATAAAAGGTGTTAATGGAGGAAGTGTGGGAAGGAGAGCGGTGAGGTACATGGGAATCCCCTATATTTTTGATGTAACATTTTAAAAATCTAAACCTCCTTTAAAAATAAAAATTATTTCAAAAAAATTAACATTTGTGGAGCACTTCACATTTTACATCACAGATGGAGTGATGTAAAACCATTTCCTTCTCTCCCTCCTCAGGAATTGGATATTTAACATTGCCATGCCTGGTTTATGTTTGTATTATATATTAATGCCTCTATTAATAATATATAATATTGCTTTCCATGTTTTGAAATTTTATATAAATATAACATACTGTATAAATCCTTCTACAACTTGAATTTTTGTCCAACATTCTTTTAAGATTAAGCATTTTTTAAAAAGTTATTTCTCGGGAAGCGGGAGTGGCTCAGTCGATAGAGCCCCC
>JAQZBX010113361.1:0-10115 GCA_029593785.1 Cabassous unicinctus | reverse complement strand
GCGTGGGGGTGGGGGGTGGGGGAGGCAAGATGGCTGCTGTGCCTCCGAGGGGGCTGATTAGCTTCCATCTTCCCTCAGTCTTGCCCCATGGGTCTCGCACACATTCCTTGGGTCCTCTCTCCCTGGCTGACCCAGCCCTCGTCAGAGCAGGTAGGTCTTCCTGTCAGCCCTGGCCTCCCTTCCCAGTCCAAGAGGGCCCCTTCCGTGCAGGGAAAGTCCTCTCTCTGCCCCTTGTGAAGAGGAGAGGACAGATGAGTCCCTGGGAAAAGGGCCAAGCCCTGACTTGAGGGACAGCCCCTCCCTTGGGTTGCAGCTCCAGCCCTCGGTCCCTCCTATCTGCCCAGCCAGCTGTTTGGGGCCTCCCCTGACAGCTGTGGGGGTGGGGGGGCTCTTCAGAGTCAAACTGACTTGGGTGTGGTGTGTGATCTTGAATAAGTTCCCAGCCGTCTCTAAGGTCTCAGATTCCTCGTTGGCAGCAGGTTGTGGGGGTAGAAGGGCTGTAGCACAGCATCAGGCACACAGGAAGGCTGGATGAGTCAGAAAACCCCCATCAGCACTGGGGTCTCCTGAGGGAGCCCCCACCCCGTGCTGGACCCTGAGACCAGTGGTCCCAGCCACCCTCGTGAGGACTGATGGGGAGGGGGAAGGGCAAGCTCCCTCAGTCCCAAAACCCCTAACTTTTGCCTCTCCTTCCCTGTGGACTGTCCTAATCAGGGGACCCTGAGCTACTCACCCCTCCCCCCCACCCCCAATCCCAGCAGGAAGGTCGCATTCTGCAGGCACCATGTGGGAGAAACTTCAGGAACCTCTACTCCTCCCAAAGCCCCAGGATCCCCAGAGAGGAGGCCATTCAGGCCCCAGGAGACACAGCTCAGTGATTCAACTGTCCCTCCAGGAGCCTGGAGGAGGACAAGGAGCCCCCAAGGTCAAGCTCTTCCTTCCTCTAGCTCCTTGTTTGTTTTTGAACAGACCTTGATGCAGCCAATCAGGACCCAGAGCCTTGGCCCTGCAGCCTGTGCCTGGCGCTGAGGGGACCCAGTGGGGGATGTGCTGTGGGGAGCAGGGCGGTGTTGTCTCCAGAGCCCAGGCCCCTATCTCAGGAACCAGCACTGTCAGCTGGGAGACTTGGGAGGGGACGACATTAGCCCATATTGCTCTGGAGAAAATGTCAGGGTCTGATACCTGAGCTTGAAGAGGGTGGGGGAGGGGTTTACTAGTCTGTGCTTCAGTCTATTCCCTGGAAATAGGAGGAAATGGAATTTCCTAGCCTCAGCTTTGAGACGCTGGGGGATTTCATTCATTTACCGATCCAGGGAGTCAGTTCACAAACATACATTTTACCCCCATTATGCATTGGGCACCGTGCTAGGCACTTGGGGATGCAGAAGCCTGAGACCCAGGCTGAGGGGCCTGGCAGCCTTCGAGGCTGGGGAGAGGGAACACGTGAAGTCCTGGGACTGTGCAGAGAAAGTCAGCAGCCCAGAGCCTGAGGGAGCCTCCAGTGACCGAGTCACATGTCATCGTTTTGGCCCACAAACCCCAGGGGCAAGCAGGGATTTCCTTCTGCGATTTCGGTTTCACAAAGAGGTAAACAGGTCTGCTCACAGCACTGTAGCAGGTGTGTCCCTGAAGGAATGAGCCAACAGCTCAGCCACATACTGGGTGGTTCATGCCATCCCATCTCCAGCTCAGACAGGAAGGGCCAGAGGGCAGACACCAAGAAGGACTTCCAGGACCTGAAGTATAAAGGCACCCATATCCTTCTGCATCATCTGCCCTGCAGACCCCCAATCTAGCGTGACTCCCCCTGTGGGCTTGTCCTCTCTCACACCCAAGTCTCTCCACTGCTGGACATTGCACTGACTCAACATGGCCCCTATAGCCCAATTTTGCTCTCTAATATTTTCTCCCCCCAAAGGACATAAGCTTTCCAGGATGATAGTGGATTCCATGTTTTGGGGTAGGAAAAAGAAAGTCAGGATGGGACTATAATATCCTGTTGATCCCAGAAAGTGAGACAACTTTCAAGGGAAAGCAAACGGAGCGTCAGAAAGAGGAGGAGGCTTCGGCTAACCTGAGGTAGGCCGGGTACGAAAGGCAGCAGGGCAACACAGCAGGACGTTCAAGGGTCAAAATGCGCGTGTGACCACGGACAGGACGCTTTTGGCAGCCTGGGGGCGTGTGGTGAAAGCGCAAGCGCAGGCGGGAGAGGTGTGTCTGTGGTGTGTGTGGAGATTCCTCTCCTCTAGCCACCGCAAAGAGGCCCTCAGCTTGCGTGGTACCCAGACACAACACATTGTGAAACAAGCTCACCTGCGCACGTTTCAACAATTGTTTAAGGTGTTTCGAGTGTTCGGAAAGATCAGCTGTATTTTCAGCCTGTAATTGTGGTGGTTTCCAGGGCCTGGATGGCTGAGTTCAAATCCTAACTCTAACACTTACCAACTGTGTGCCTCAGTTTCCTCAACTGTAAAATGGGACGGGCCTTAATAACGACCCCTTCCTCATAGGGCTGTCGTGAACGTTAAGCGAAGGCGTGAGTGTGAGGCACTCAGAGCGCTGGCCGCGCAGTAAACACACTGTAAGTGCCGTCTCTTTTTATGGTCGTTGTTTTGTAATTAATGTTGAAAATGTTTGGAGAAATGTAGTTTGTCCAGTTCTCAATGGTTAATTTTCACGGGGGTGAATATTAGAGAGATGTTGATTATTTAAAGAAATATTAATTATTCAATAGCTTCATAAAGTTAATAACCTGAAGCAAGAGTGAGAATTTCCCCACTCAGTAAAGGCCCTTAGGCAATGAAGAATGTAAGGAATGACCTCTCCTCTCCCACCTCCCGGAAACTTGTCGGTAGTGACATCCTCCACCCTCCAGGGGCCTCAGGCTGTTCAAGGCACATCCCAGCCCTGTCCAGGTTGAGCACCCCCCAGCCTCCCTTCCCCCCTTCACCTCAGGTCTTTCCTCCGTCGCTCACTCCTGTCTCTCTCCTAGATGCCCAACCACTCTCCCTCTACTCACTCCTTCCTCACGGCTCGGCTCTCCCGTTAAAATAACCAGAACAATCTTCTCCTGACCCTATAGCGACTGCCCTATTGTGCTCCTCCTCTTCACAGCCAAGCTCCTGAGAGAACAAGCCTCTTCTTCCTCACCTCCCATTGGAAGGCTGTCCAGCTTCTCCCCATCTCCCCTTTCCACTAATGACCTATTAGTTATCATATGGAATGGGTATCCCCAGCTCCCCAGGCCTCCTCTCACTGGGTTTCTCCATAGCATTTGACATATGCAGTCTTTCCCTTCTTGGAAATGTCTGTTCTCCGGTTCCCCTCCTAGCACTTTGATGGTTTCTTCTGTCTTCTTGGCTGGCTCTTCTTCCTCTTATCAAATCTCCTCCCTCCCTGTTGGTGCTCCCCAAAATTTGTCTCCACAGAGTTATCTTGTCCCTCTACTCTGCACATACTTGAAACTTGGTCCTCTTCCAGGGTGCCTTCTCAGCAAATTACACTTCAGTTCATCCATTGCTCAAGCCAGAAACTTGGGGAAAACTATAAAACTTCCACTTTATCTGGCCAATCACCAAAGAGGCATCCATTGGCTTCTCTACAACTGGATGACCTTTCAAAAGCCCAAATCGGAGACTGTCACTCCTATTTATGTTCAAATCCTGTACCCTGGTTTCTATCTGCCTTCTAATTTTATCCTTCCTCTTCACCCTCCCCCATTGCAGAATCTTTTTATTTTTTTAATTTTTTTTTAATTTTGGGAGGTACCGAGGATTGAACCTGGGACCTCCTACATGGGAAGCAGGCATTCAACCACTGAGCTACAACTGCTCCCCTGTTGCAGAATCTTCATGATTAGCACTGGACATGGCACATAGTAGGTACCCAATAAATGTTTGTTGAATGTGCATTTGAAAGGTAAAGGTAAAAAGATGGGAAAATATATACCATGCCACTCCAATGGCCAAACCTGGAACCACTGGGCAACAAAATAAACAAAATAGTATTGGATTGTAACCCAAAGTATAAAAATAAATATCTGTGAGTCCATACTGATATAAATACATGTTTGAATAAATTAATAGGTGACAGATAAGAGAAAAATTTCCCTACACAAAAGAATTCCAAATAATTTATGTAGCTACTCTGCGTCCAAGGAGGGGAGCATAAGTCTCCACTCTTTAAGTATGGGCTGCATTTAGTAACTTCCTCCCAAAGAGGACATTATGGGAAGGGGAGGGGAGGGAGGGACAGAGTAACTTAATTTTTTTTTTTTTCAAAGATTTATTTTATTTATTTCTCCCCCTGCCCCGTTGTTTTTGTGCTCGCTGTCTGCTCTCTGTGTGTTCTTCTGTGTCTGCTTGTCTTCTCTTTAGGTGGCACCGGGAATTTATCCTGGCACCTTCCAGAGTGGGAGAGAGGCTGCTCAATCTCTTGCGCCACCTCAGCTCCCTGGTCTGCTGTGTCTCTTATTGTCTCTCCTCTGTGTCTCTTTTTGTTGCGTCATCTTGCTGCGCCAGCTCTCTGCTCAGGCCAGCTCACCGTGCCGGCAGCTTGCCTTTCACAGGGATGCCTGGGAAATTGAACCTGGGACCTCCTATATGGTAGACAGGAGCCCAATTGCTTGAGCCACATCTGTTTCCCCAGAGTAACTTTATAGTGGAGAGAACTGACCAACCAGGCAGTGGTCACAGCCAACACCAACAGTCAGAAATCATTTTGATAGCATACGCTCTTGGTATGATTAATGAAAATGACATTCTGTGATCTTCCTCCCCAAACACATAACCCCAATCTAATCAAGAGAAAAGTATCAGACAATTTCCAAAAGAAGAGTATGATGATTAGTTCCTATGTGTCAATTTGGTTAGGTTTTAGGGTACAGTTATTCAGTCAAACACTAATATAGGTGTGTGCGAAGGTGTTTTCTAGATGTGGTTAATGTCTACAGTCAGTTGACTTTTTTTTTAATGGTACCAGGGCTGGGAACCTCCATGTGGGAAGCAGATGCTCTACCACTTGAGCCACATCCACTCCCTCAGTTGATTCATTGATTTCAAGTAAAGGAGATTATTCTTGATAATCTAGGTGGGCCTCGTCCAATCAATTGAAGGCTGGAAGAGCAAAATAGAGGTTTCCTTGAGGAAGAAGAAATTCCGCCTGTGGACTGCAGTGCCTGTGGCTTTCTGAGCTGGCTGCTGACGTTCCCTGGGTCCTTGGCTTCTCTGTCGTATGGGAATGCACGTGTCGATGTCTTCTCTTTTCTCTTCTGGGTTCTTTGACTTCCAGCTCCGGCTGTTCCCTGAGGCTGAATTTCATTCTGTCTGTAAAGGACTCCAGTAATCCAGATTGAAACCCAACTTGATTCAGTTGGACTACACTTTAACTGAAGTAACATCTTCAAGAGATCCTATTTAGAATGAGTCCATACCCACAGGAAAGGATTAGGGTTAAGAGCATGTTTTTGGGGTGTACACAATTCAACCTACAACAGGGGTCTAACATATGGTCTATACTAGAAAATGTTTCCTGTGTGCTTGAAAAGAATGTGTGTTCTGCTGTTACTGGGTGCATTAGGTCTAACTGGTCAAGTGTTGTTCAAATCCTCTGTTTCCTTACTTATCTTCTGTTTAGATGTTCTATCACTTATTGAAAGTGGTGGATTGAAGTCTCCAAAAATAGAACTGTTAGAGAAAAAGGGCGCTCACGGGGACACAGAGACCGACGGTTGGAGGCAGGAAGCTCTCCCAGCAGAGGGGGTCTGAAGAACAGACTTCAGCCCACCCGTGGAAGGTGGTGGATATGAATTTATACAGTACATGAATAGGTGGGGAAACCGAGTACAGCCTGGGGCCAAATGGCCAGGGGGGAGTGGGCTAGGAGGTCTTGGAATGTGGGAGGGGTTGGGGGGGGAAGTGATGGCCCTTATCTGCTCCATTTTGTTTATTCTTGGGAGGGGATGAGTTAGGTGGGTTATGGCTGGAGGCTGCCTTTCCTCAACCTATGCCACAGGGGCATTGATTCAGGGTCCTCTGACCTGCCAATCATTGCAAACCTCATAAGGGGGCAACTCTAACATTCCTAACTCTTTGATTAGGAATGATTAGGCATATGATGAAGGACCTAAGTAATGGGAATACTGGGCAAAACGGAAGGGCAAGGGGATTTGGGACATCAACTCAGTCTGGCTACTTCCTGCTGTTATGGGGTGGCGAAGGGTTCCCTTGTGTTCTGTCCAGTGGGTTCTGATTTCTGGTCCTGAAGAGGTTGGATTGGCGTTCATGTAGCAAGAAGATGCTGTTCACACACTCCTGAGCTGTTGATTGTACAATCGGCATGTGAATCGGATGCGAAGCTGTAAGAGACAAGGACCAAAAAGAAGCAGCAGCAGTAACAGTGTGCTGTTATAATGGGTAAAAGGATTGATTTTAGGGGTGAGGAAAAATAAGAGAGAAATGAGGAGAACCAGGATTGATTTCCATAGCTGTTGTCTCGGGCCCTCCAAATGATTTTTCTTTTGAAATTTTGATATTTTCTTCTACCTGCCCAGTTTTGTTATTATAAAAACAAGTTTCCTGTTGAATTAGGGACAGGGGTGGGGGTTTGGGGTCATCTGCTATGGGGCAGGGGAGACCTGCCAGCACCGACCAGGGTCGCAGGGGATTATTTTGCTAAATGGGGCTAACATTTATTCCCAACTCTTTTTGATGTGGCTGGGTGGAGAGGGAGAGCGGGAAGGTGGGCGTCCATCATCTGGCTGCTTTCTGCTATTGTGGGGCATTGTGGGATTCAGTTACTGTTCCCCTTTCGGCTTTGAGATATTCTGGCTTCTGGCTCAGTGGCTGGCACTGTATTTTTGCAGCAGCAGCAGATCATGTATGGATCATGGGTGTCATCTCGGACAGCTGTTTGCATAAACTGAGTTATTGCATGGAAGATGTATGGACCTGCTGATATGAGGAGAATGAGAGTTATAATTGTGGCAAGGATAGGAATTAACCATGAAATTTAGGGTGGGCTGTGAGGTTATCGCCTCCAGGAGTCTGAGGAGAAGGAACAATAAGATTATATACTCAACATTGAACATTAATGGTTGACAGTGAAATTACATAATTTGGTGGGCTTGCATATATAGAGTTTTAGCGGGAATAGGAGACTTTAAATTATTAACTGTGGTTTCATAACAGTGTTTTTGAGTGATTTTTAATTTTTCACGGATTTAAGATTCCCAACCAGAGGGCTGCATAGGCCTATGGTTAAAATGATTTTATTTTCTCCCAGTTTGTATAGCTTGAGGCACAGGAAACAACAAATTATTATTACTTCGCCTTTTTGGGCTGTGGGGCGGCTGGCACTTTAACTTGTGACTTCAGTGCCTTCTTGGTCTTGCTGTGAGCATCTTACCTGGAGCTGTGGCTGCAGCCCACAGCGCCGAATTACAAGAGTTCGTTGCAGTGTCTGCAGCACTGAAAGCATACTTTGCCCCTTCTGAGAACAGGAAGGGACCGATGTCGCAGTCGTTGGAGTAAGCATGAAGGACACTTGTGGGTGATGTTCATGAGCTGCTGGCGAGTGACAGGCAGTTGGAACTGCTGGGCCAGGCACCACAAGGTCTGGTATCCACGATGTTTGCCTTTTCGGTGGAGCCACTCTGCTGTTTTTGGGTCTCAATGGTGTGGCTATGGATCTTTGCGAGGACATCTGCCTCAACAGTCCCAAGAGAGATGTTAGAGGAGGGGGCAGGGACATGATAGACAGTCACCTGTCGCTGCTGGCAGGCGTCCCAGATGTTCTTCCACAGCTCTCTCTTCCCCTCAGAGGGCAGCCCACAACCGCTCATTGTTCCTGTCTTGTACTTTGGCTTCTTCTCGCAATTGTGACTAAAGCCCAAGGGCTATTTGTTTAGACTGTTGCGGCTGCCACAAACCCCACCCAAAGCCAATATTGGTCCTGGCTACATCCAATGCACAGGGTAAGGTAAGGCTCACCACCCCCTTACTGCTTAGACTTGTGCTATCGCCCTCTAAAAAGCAGCCTGGTGGGGGGGTTCTTACTTCCATGCACAACCTTTTCTGATGAACACATAATGGTTTTAGTATCTGAGCTAAATGAGGGATGAAGGGTTTGACAGCAGAGGATACAGTCTTTGTTTCACTGATAGACAGCCAGGACTTTGCAGCTTGTCCCAATTGTTTGCCCGTCTCAGGCTCTTAAGATACAATTGTCTCTGATGCTTCTTTTAATTCTGGAAAAAGGACTGCTGGTTAACATAATATCATCAACAGGGTTACAAACACAGGTTTTTCTACGCAGCTGGAATCTTTGCCACCAGGCCAGGACAGATGGTTGGACTATGCACACAGCCTGGGGGAAGCACTGCAAAATCCACCGCTGGCCCTCTCACAGGAAGGTGAGTGCATGCTGGGCTGATTTGCCTAAGGAGATAAAAAAGAAAGACTTAGCAGGTTTTAAAACAAAGTGATAATGACATAACTGGATATTAATTTCTTGCAACAAACTAGCAATATTTGGGACTGCTGCAGACAGCAGTGGTGTTACTTTAATTTATGATAATTTATTGTTATTCTCTACCTCTGGCAGTCCTCAATGACCACTCTTTCTGCAGCCATAAAGCTGCTTTTTTTGAGTGGAGGTGGGGCAAATCAGATGAACACAAGCTAAAGCATCTGCCTTTTGATTTCTGGGCAGAGAGATTGTTTAAAACCGTGATTAACAACACTATCAACATTTCTAGATTTTCAGGAATTTTATGCATGAACATTTTACTGGTACACTTTGATTAACAGAGGGTTAAAGAATCTTTTAATTTTATAACACTTTTAAACACTTTCCATCCAACCTATAATACATAATGCTACCACAATACCTTCTACAACTTGCCATTTGCATTCAAGTTTTGTTCTACATACTTTCATTCTGATTTTACGAAAACCAGCCATCTTAGGACAAAACACACTTTCCTGAACAAACTTATCAAATTTCAGTCAGCACTCCTACAAACTTTTACTCATTTAAGTTTCACATCTTTCATTTCATTCTATGAAGAAAAATAAACTATTCATTTTAATTTAGGCAAGAACTATTTTTTATGAAGAGATTTGCGGTAATTTCATTAGTCAGGATGTACAATTTTCATCACTTTAAAGATTTAATACACACAATGCAAATTTACCTTATTAGCAGTCATACTTATTAATATAAGTGCTTATTTGATTTTTGGCCATTTGAATAGGGCTCTTTTAAGAATATTATTTAATATTACCATCCGGAGGTATTAAGATATACACTGGCTTTTTGTGCTGATAGCGCTCAGGTAGACATGGTGAACGTTCCTAAAACCCACCGGACTTTCCGTAAGAAGTGCGGCAAGCACCAACCCCACAAAGTGACACAGTACAAGGAGGGCAAGGATTCTCTATATGCCCAGGGAAAGCGACGTTATGACAGGAAGCAGAGTGGCTACGGTGGGCAGACTAAGCCAATTTTCCGGAAAAAGGCTAAAACTACAAAGGAGATTGTGCTGAGGCTTGAATGTGTTGAGCCCAACTGCAGATCTAAGAGGATGTTGGCTATTAAGAGATGCAAACACTTTGAATTAGGAGACAAGCAGAGAAAGGGCCAAGTGATCCAGCTCTAAGCTTTCTTTTGTTATGACAATAAAATCTTGAGGTTATGGTCAAAAAAAAAAAAAAAAAAGATATACACTGAACAAACAGACAAACACAAAAAGAGTTAAGACACACCGACAGAAACATAAAGTTCATAAACTTGACTCATAATTCTTACTGCTTTGGTATGGGTATTTTTAGGCTTTTCATTATTTTATATCTTTGGTTTTACTGCTTTTAAGATTTAAATCATTTTACCAGCACTCAGCAACAGTTAGGAATATTTGAGCATTATAAATGCAGTTAAGCTTTAATTCAGCAGTTTAGATAGACAGGTATGTAACATATATTTTGGATCATTGCTTTTTAAGAGTACACTTAGGAGTTAAACTAAAAGCTTACTTGTAAGAGGCAAGCTATTGTAGGTTTGTTAAGTAAGATTATTAGGGACAGATGGGTATTGAAATTTTTGCTAAGATGAGAAGG
>JAQZBX010113360.1:0-10132 GCA_029593785.1 Cabassous unicinctus | reverse complement strand
AAGCAGGGCGCAGAAGGCAAGAAAAGCAGGGCGCAGAAGGCCCAGGAGGGCCCATTGATAAGGTCCCTAGAGAATATCCGGGGATTCTCCTGGCTTCCGGAGGAAATCTCATTCTGGATGGCAGAATACTGTGAGGGTCTTCCAGCAGCCATCTTGGGGGTGTCGATGTCCACGTGGACTTCTTGCCAGGTTCCAGGTCTGTCTATTGATTTCCTGTCTTACTAGCCTGCTTCATTCCCCTCTCAGAGAGTTTACACCTTTATTTGTAAAGGGCTGCCATAGGGAGATGGTCATTCTTTTGTAATTACTTTCTGCTGGTTACCGGCAGTAGGCCTTACTTGACAAGGTGTAAAACCCTCCAGCTATTCTATCTCGGTTGGAGGAAGGCAGATCTGGCATCCTGGGTGAAGCTGGATGAAGTCCACATATGGCTAACAAGATGTTGATTCTGGAAGAAATAAACTTGATTAGAATTTTGAGTCTATATGGCCCCACTAAGAGGATACTGGACCACAGAAGTAGAAAAGGCCAGGTGCCTGTAAAGGCTGCATCTTCCCAAAGTTGATGGGAAACACCATTCTTCTTTCAGTTATTTTACGCTGTTGGTTAACTCTAGAGAAGAGATTGCAGTAGACAACGGGGTTAGGTATAAATTGCCAATCTCAGTTTTCGATGGTGGTGGTTATGCCTAAGGCAGCTAAGAGGCGGGTGAGAAGAGGCATTGCCCTTTTAGTTCTTGTACTGGAAGAAACAAATGAAAACAGACAAGGTTTCTTAAGGGGTGTTGGATTTGCCGTCCCCCTAGCAATAGGCCTTTGGGCTGGAGTTAGAGGGCACAGCTGGCTCTGACACCCACACTGCTTAGCTTTGTCTCTTGAAGAGGTATTTCAGGCCATCCAATGACTGGCACTCGTGCGTTCCGTCAGATGCTTCTGGTGAGCTGGCACTTTCCTGGGCCAGGATTTCACTCAGGATTCATGCACCAAGCTGGAAATTCCTTTAACTTTAATAGCTGAGGGAGTGATCAGAACTACAGAGTAAAGTTCCTCCAGTTTTGGCTCTAATTGAGAGAAAGGCTTGTTTTCTTGCCAAGTTTTGATCAGAACCTGGTTTCCAGGTCCTGGGTGAGGAAAGGCTGCCCATGGACCATCTCAAAGGGGCTGAGCTGCAGTGGGTCTCAGCCCCCTCATTTGCTATTTCCCTTCGGGTGGAAACGCTTAGTCCTGGCAGGATGGCAGGTGGGTCTGCCAGTTCTCCCCAGGGTGTGAGTGGGGCAGGTTCTGGAACAAGGGCTAGGGGGGAGACCTGGGTTAAGCATGTTCATTAACACTTAGAAAATGAAGTGTCCAGGATGTTTAACATGTTCAATGTCCCTCTGCACACGATCTAGACTAGAGGCTGCTCTCGGTGTACTGTGGCCATGTGGACCAGCAGTGGGCAGAATTTAGGGCGCTCCTATGGGGACCATGCCCATCATTCTAGGAAGAGTGAAGAAGCAATTTTTGGTTGACTGACCTGGCGTTCCAGAGCCCAAGTCTGGCTAAAACGCTCATCACTCCAAACAATTTGGAGCTGATGCTCTGGCCTCAGCGTCCTGAGAATTTAATCCAGAGCCCTTCAGACGGGTGTGGCCATGGCCGACCTAGGTCGTGGGGCATGCCTGAAACCCCGCAGTTCAAAGTGCCCAAGCCGGATTGGTGGGAGACGTTAGGGCAGTTACCCAAATCGAAGCACCTGAGTGAGGTCTCGGGACATTTGGCTGCCCTGTGAACGGAAGGGCCCCAAGAATGGGGGCCGTTCAGAGTTTACTGCTCTGGTTCTCGGCACCCCTGCATTCCAGGGTCCCAGACTGGCGGCACTGTTACCCAGTCTTAAGCCCCTGAGCTAAGTCTCAGGGGAATTTTGGCTGCTCTCTGCGCCCCGGGGGACATTCAGAGTTACTCCTTTGGTTCCCGCCACCCCGGGAATCACAGAGACCCTGCCGCTGGGCATTTCCGGGGCCGTTCTGGACTTGGAAGACAGACCCTATAGAATAGATTGGATGCCTTCCAAGTCCAATATTGCTCCTTCCTGGAGAAGGGGCAGAAAAAAACAACTTCCTTTTCTTACAGAGGTCTTAAAAAGCAGTCCTGGAAACTGGGAACTTCTCAGCTAGACCAGCCATCAAAAGGCATTAAGTGCTTAGAGATCACTTGTTGTAGCTAACAGGCCTTGGGGCCCTGAGGCAATAACTTCCTTATCTGCAAAGGCTTTTTCAGTTCTACAGTTTTTACGACATTCCAAAGCATTTTAACCCAAACCTGTAATGAGAAATTCAGTAGTAGGAAGCAGGAAGGTAAAAGGTGGGTAAAGGTTAATTATGAGGCAGCCCTGGCCAGTGACCCCCCTGGGGAAGAGGACTCCCACGGCATCCATCTTTGGCCCTGCCCACTGCGCTTTCCCACCCTGTCCCAGACCAGGTAGCCGGGTGTGGTCGACAGGAAGTTCTGAGAGGCAGGACTGTCTGCCTGGAAGCACCCAAGGGCCTGCGGCTGGGTGTGCTGGTGTGCTGGGCGGGGGAGAAGGCCTGTCCTCCCCCGAGCCTGGCCAGGCCAGCGCTCTGCTCGGCTTACATCCACTGTGAAATTTTCAGGCTTTCAAATGAAAAAAAAAAAAAGATATCTCCTATTAACATAAGTGAACTCATCCTACATGAAGCGGACACATTTAGGACATCTTTTTGAATGAATAAATGAACGAATCTAAAAATGAATAAATGCCTGAGGCCAAACGTCCCGCTTTCCCCTCTGTTTGAATTGCAGCCTGCACTCAAGCGCTTCCTTGTGCTAAGAGGTAAGGAGCCCACCCTCCCCTGGCAGGGAGAGCCACGCTGCCCCTGTGTCCCGGCCTGGTCGCCCCACGCTCTCTCTGGTCTGCTCTGCCGAGGCCCCCGCAGCCTTGCCCAGCCCGGGGAGGACAGCCGGCCTGGCTGGACCATGGTCCCCCGCCTGCGGCCGGGCAGTCTGCCTCCCGGGCGGCTGTCCTCACCTGGCCTCCCACTGTGCTCAGGAGGAGCACTTGCTGCGTGTGAAATGGGTTTAGAGGCTGCTGCTTCCAGAGGCCGGTGGGAAGGGGTGCCTGGACTGCGGCCCCCGGCCTTGAGGCCATATGCACGTGGGCTTGTTCATAGTCACTGACCTGTTTGGTAAACGGGGTTGTAACACTTCACGCTTTCCCCAAGGAGAAGACATCTGTGAATGGTTCCCGCTGCTGTGAACCCCAATGGAAACCGTCTTTGCCTTGACAAGTGCACTGCAGCCATTTGGGGACGTCCTGTTCTTTCTCCCTTAGGACGACCCGGAGATGTGGGTATTACTTAGGGTGACCGCTGTCCCCGTCCGCCTGGGAAGGATGGGGTTCCTGAGCCATGAAACTTTCAGTCTTAAGATCAGGACGAGCTGGTCACCCCATTATTAACCCATTTTACAGATGCGACTGCTGGGGCCCAGAGGGTCAGTGATTTGTCCAGAGCACACAGCAGCTGGGGGAGACAGGTAATCCAGAGCTACGAGCTTGTTTACGTGCACCTGCCCAGACACCTCTCCTAATGGCCTAGGACTAATCTGAACAGGTGCTGAGGACGTCCCGTTCCCAGCCTTAAGTTGATCCTGAAGAGATGAGGGACAGAAAGTGTGCTAGGCTGGCAGGGAGGCGGGCCGCGCGGCACCACTCTCACACGGGCCCCCTCCTCAGCCTGGTCGGGCACTGACACCCCACGCCAGGCCCCCTCGCGATGGCCCTTTGTCCAGCACGAGCCCCGACCCTGCACGCTGAGCCCCGATACGCCCCGCCCCACCAGTGCTCAGCGCCACCTAACGACCTCGGGACCAGGTTGCTCAGGAAAGGAAAGGAAGAGGAAGAGGTTTTCAAAAAATGAAAAATAAAAAACAAAAGATGAATTATACATGTGCATCGTAACAAAATAAAGATGTAGAGCTACCTCTACCCTCCCACCTGGTGCAGAGGCAGCCACCTCTACCCTCCCACCTGGTGCGGAGGCAGCCAGTGCTAACGGGTGCACAGGCTTCCCTGACGGTCTGCCGTCATAAAGCAAGCGTGTGTGTGTGTGTGCGTGTGTGTGTGAGAATAATTCAGATAAAGTAGCTTTGTTCTCTTGTAAATAAAAATGGAATTATACTAGCCACCTTACTTTTTCCCCCTAACATGAAAACCTTCCATGGCAATCTACCAAAATGTAACCCATTATTTTATTAGCCACATAATCTTCCATTGAACGGAAATGCCACAATTTATCCAGCCATCCCCTGGTGTATGAATATTAAATTTGCTGCCTTTTTTTTTTGCTAATACAGGCAACCCTGGCTACTTCTGTTTGTTTGTTTGTTTGTTTTCTCAGGCATCGTAAACTTCCCTTCCCTTCTAGCTTGGCCCTGAAAATGATCAAGAATACTGGATCCCTGCTCCGTGAGCCATGGCGTGTTTCTCACTTAGCAGTTGGTTTCTAAGAAATGGGCAAACTGTTTTTCTTTTACATCCATTTTCCCAATTTTTCCTCTTGTATTTGAACCCATTTAGGTTTGTGTGTTTTTGTTCTCCCTGAGACACTCCCCTTCCCATAGGAGCAGTTTTCTTGACATCCCTCAGCTCCTGTTCTGACCAAAATGACGTGGAGAGGAAGCTGAGAGAGGCCTCGTCAATCAGGAAGGCCAGAAAGCCATGGTTTTAGCAGTGTGTGCTCACACGTGCGTCCAGCGGGACTCTGGGGTTGTGAGGGGGCCCCTGACTGTAGGGTTGCCGATGCCATGGTGCAAACCCTCCCACCACGGCTGATTTCCAGCTGCCTACACGCTTTCATTGCAGGCGTGGTCAGGAAGTGACATGTAGTAGCACCTCATGGCAGGGCTTGTCCACCGCACAGGGATAATAAAATGTGGTAAAATAATTAGGAAGCGGTCAGGTGTGTACATTACCTTGATGTAAAATAATTTAACTTGGGTTGGTGGCCATGTGTAACGACTCGCCCTTGCTAGCCGGCAGCAGCCAGCTCCAGCGCGCCCCTGGCTCTGCGTCCCCAGCAGCTTGAGGCAGGCCTCAAACCCTCCTCTTCTCCCCCCACGGCCAAGTGTACATCAGTTACAAATGGGAACTTTACCAGAACATGAAATATTGCCCAAGGAAGTCCTCACTTCTGGGCACAGAATTTGTTTATGGTTTTAAATTGCCATTTTCCCCAACTTCTAACTATTAAGGTTTTTTAAAAAAATCATGGGCCCAATTTTCCAGCGGGCCCCTGACGCGTTAGCTCAGAGCTCCCCTGTCTTTCCTAGACACACACACAGCTTCATGATAGTTTATAGAAGGTTTGCAGCTGTCCGCCTGATGTGTGGGAACACCACAGTGCAGCGAGGAGAGCTTTACAGGTAGGGTAGGGGTCTGCGTTCCCCTCCTTGCCCCTCGGCGCACCTGCCTTCTCTGCAGGTCAGTGTCTTCAGCTACAAGGGAGGCGGAGATTTCCAGGCCAGATGGGGCCGGAACCTCAGGTTTTGATGCTCTCTGCCGCCCCAGACACAAACTCTGAAAAGAGAAGACCAAGGCCGCCGTGACGCTCTCCGCGGCCGGGTGTGCAGGGACGCTCTGGGTGCTGGGCTGTGCGCAGTTGCTGAAGTTGGGGTGAGACAGAGGGAGGGAGCCAGTAGCACCCCTGCAAGCCAGGGGATGGGTTAGAGCACCCTTCTGGGGAACTGCCCTGAGGAGAGCTGCTGCCAACTGCTCTGCCAGGCGCTGGCTCGTAGGCGAGGCACTGTGAGCCCAGGGAGGTGATGAACAGACAGCTGCACAACTGGAAACCTGGTAGCCCTGCTGTTCAGCAATCCCCAGCCCCTGGGAGACGCCTGAGTGTGGCCTGGGGTAAGCATGGGAGCCAGCAGGCAGGGGAGGCAGCCAGACAACCACGGACCAGTGAGGCCTGGACACAAGGCAGCAGAGAGAGGAAGAAGCTTGCAAACCAAAATCCTAAAACATAAGAAGAATTACAATGCTCAGAAGGGCAGCCAACAAAATCAATATTTGGAACATGAATTCACTCCAAATAAAATTAATTTTATAGAACATTCTGGCAGAGGTAAATGAAGAAACCAATTAAATTAAAAGAATTAAACAAAGACATGAACAGATGTTTTGAAAAAGAGTCACTTAGGGAGCAGATGTGGCTCAGTTGGGTGCCTCCCTCCCATAGAGGAGGTCTCAGGTTTGGTTCCCGGTGCCTCCTAAAGAAGATGAGCAGATGCAAAGAGAAGACACAATGAGCAGACGCAATGAGCAGAAAGCCGATGTGGCTCAAGCAGTTGGGCACCCGCCTCCCACATGGAAGGTCCCAGGTACCGTTCCCAGTTCCTCCTAAAAAGAACATGGGTGGACACAACGAGCAGACAAAACAAGCAGACACAACAAGCAGGCACAATGAGCAGACATACAAGAGAGCTATCTTGGCGGGGGAAGAGTCACTTGGAAATCTTGGAAATGAAGAATAGAATTATTTAAATAAAAAACAAAACTTTCACATCTGGCAGAAAGTAGAAAGAATGAATTAATACAGATAAAAGCAAAAATTATTGAGTTGGAAAACAATTAGTGGAATGAATGATTGAATGAATGAATTTAAAAAAATGAAAGAAAAAGAGAGAGAGAAGAAGGGAGGGAGGGAGGGAGGGAGGAAGGAAGGGGGAAGGAGGGAGGGAGAGAGAAAGAAAGAAAATGAAAAGAAGGATCTTTGGGGGGAAATTTTTCTCCAGAATAGAAACACCAAGAGCCAACAAAATTATTTAAAAAGAGCAAAAGATAAAAACAGATTTGCTGATGTTTGTCGAAGCTGGATCAAGGATACATAGCAGTTTGTTATACTATTCTCTTTACTTTTGTATTTATAAATTTTTATATTAAAAAGTGTATATAGAAAGAGAAACAACAGGAGAACATCAACCAAAGAAGATATATTAATATCAGAGAAAATAACATTTAATGCAAAAGTATTACCTGAAATCAAGTGACAGCATGCAGGGACAAGACACCCCCCCACCACCACCACTTGGGCACGTCAATTCCCAGGCAGTCCCAGCTGCTCTGCCTTTATAGTCCCAGAAAAGCTTCGGGCACAGAGATGCAGGTGCTGGTATTTGGAAGTTGGCCCCAAACACCACAAAAGGAAAGGGTCCAAGGGTCTTAGGCTCCAGGAGATGACCGGTACTTTCTAGGCACACAAAGAACATTTACAAAAATTTACCTAAACCTGGGACATAGAACAAGTCTCAATAAATTTCAAAATTTGATTTCTTTAACATCATGTGCTTCGTCCACAATGCAGTTAAGTTAGCAATTAACCACAAATGATAATTCTGGGAGAAAAACATTTCAAAATTAATTTACTAATGGACAGAAGAGAAACTATATCAAAATCAGAAAATATTTTAAAAGCCATATTAAAATTACTATATCTTAAATCTTGAGAGATGCAGGTAAATGTTTCTTAAAGAGGTTATTTAAAAACCTTAAAGCTTGAATCAGAAAAGAGGAAAGGCTGAAAAAAAATGATCAAAGTGTCTAACTTGGGAAGTTAGAAAAAGAACAACAAAATGAACACAAAGAAACAGAAGCAAGAAACTAAGAAATGCGGAGCAGACATTCCTAAATCAGAAAACCACCGGGTGGGGCGCCTGGTGCAGCTCAGACCCCAGCCTCCCCAGGGACCCCAGCTCTGAGCTCAGCGAACAGTTCCCGGAAGGCGCCGTTCCCTCCACCTCCAGCGCGCCCAGCTCCATGTCTCCCGTTTCCTGCCCCAGGCACCCCTGAGTCTTGGTGACAGGAGGCCAGTGGCCCCCACAGCAATCAGGCACCCGAGGCCATCCCTTTCCAGGGGGCCAGCAACCTGCCTCTCTCAAACCTTGGCAGGCAATTCTGAGAGCTCCACACCCTCTTAGGAGGTCCCAGCCAGGTCAAGCACCAATTACCCTTAGCAGTGGCCAACGTTACAGCACCCAAGAAACAGGAAATGTGCCTGCCTTTTAAGGACTCAGAACCAGGGCACTGAACCATGAATCAAGGCGGGTTTTTCTTTCTGTCAATGTTTTTCACGTTTCAGACAATTGAAAGAATTGCCGTCCTCCTGAGCATGTTCTCAGACCACAATGCAGTTAAATTAGAAATCAACAATATAAATACTTCAAAAACACGTTTAGAAAGTAAAAATGCTCTCCTAAAAGACTTGTGGGTTAGGAAATTATAAGAGAACAACTGCTCCACCTGAATGGTTGTCAGAAAAGGACATATGATTTTGTATCAGCTGAATATTATCCCTGGGAATAATTTTAAAAATCAACAAACTCAAAAGTGGGTTCTTCATTTAAACTAATAAAATAGTTTTACGATGAGTAACAGGAATGAAAAGGGAAAATTAATTGTGGCGGAAACGTAAAACCCATGTAAGATATACTATGAATAACTTCATCCAACAAATTTGAGAACACTGATGAAATGAATAATCTTTAGAAAAGTAAGTATCACCAAAACTGAATCAAGGAAAAAGTCAAAAGCCTGAATAAACCTATAACCAGTGCATGAATTGAGTTGGTAATAAAAATTCTCCCACCACCCTAGGGAACAAGGACAGATTTTTCAAATGAGTTTTATCAAACTTTCTACAAATAAATAACCTTCATTTATGCAAACTGTTTAAAAGAACAGAAAAAGAGAGTGTGCTATTCAATTCGTTTTTAAGATGTTGCTGTAAGCTGGGTAAAAATCATACCAGGAAAATATATATGTGCAACTTAACCACAAAAGCTTAAGAGCTAGAATATCTGAAGATATCTTACAAGTCAATAACAAAAAGGAAATGATCTAATTTATAAATGGGCCAAGTATATGGAAAGGAAATTCACAGGAGAAGAAACCCAAACATATGAGAAGCACGTAATCATGAAGCTAGTAATCATGAAGCTAGTAATCATGAAGCTAGGCTTTAAAACAATGCTAGACCGTTTCGCATTCACCGGGCTGGGAAACATTTTAAATCTGTGAACGGGTGTCTGCAGGGCTGTGGAGAAACACTACTCCTAATGCACGTTGAGTGGGGCGTCAAGCGGACCAGCCGCTCTGGAGGGCAAGCCGGCACCACCTGGAGAAGCTGAAGAGGCGAGTGCCCCTTCGCTTGAGGCTCCCACGGCTGAAATGACCCTAGAGGCACGAAGTGCACAAGGAGAGGAGAGAGTCGTCAGCGCAGCTCTATAAGAGCAAATGGAATGGCAAGCATCCTGAGCTGGACACCAAGCGTCCCACGGGGCACCTCCCCAGCGCGTCTCCTGCGGATAAGGGGCAGCGGCTCGCCGGGGGGCCTGGAGCCCCTCCCCTTGGTGGCACAGGGTAGCTCTTGCTGTCCTAGGGCTTCTCTGTCCCGCCTCTGGAGACCCCCGTGGGTTCAGGGTCCACCGTGCTGGCCCACGTGCACACTGGACGTGGAGACGCTACCCACCCCGGGGCCGCCCTTGCCCAAGGGGAAACAGGAGCTGGTGGCTAAAACTGCCCAGGCCTGGGTCTCGGGTGGACACTCGTGAGACGTGCTCTGGGTCAGCAGGACTGAGGCCAAGCGGCCGCAGTGGGGACCCGCTCGATTTAAGTCCCTGGGATTAGCTTCCGCCCCTCCCTGTTCCGTTCTTCCAAGTCTCCCTCGGTGTGCTGCCCTGGGATGGCTTTTCCAAATAAGCTGTCTTCTGGGGGCAGCACGAGCAGACACCCTGAAAGGCTGGCTAGATCGTGATGAACCCCAAAAATGCAAAACAGAGGCTGCTCTTTGTTCTCCCAACTTGCTCTTTCCCGTTGTCCTTTAGTGAAAGTTTTAGCTCAGTGCACGGTCCACATCCACCTCTGCAAGCCTGTGTGCCCAGGTGACTGCACCTGGCCAGGGAATTCGAGTGAGACCCAGGGGAACGAGTTCCCTTAGGAAGAAAGGAGAGTTTCCTCCAGGGCGCCCCCCACCCCCGCTTCCTCCTCCCCTTCCCTTCCCTCCCCCTCCCTTCCCCCTCCCTCCCCCTCCCTTCCCCCTCCCTCCCCCTCCTCTTTCCCCTCCCCCTCCTCTTTCCCC
>JAQZBX010113359.1:0-10112 GCA_029593785.1 Cabassous unicinctus | reverse complement strand
TTTTCAGACCGCTCTACAAATTACTTTATACCCTGAAGCCTACATATTAGCAAAGTATTTGCCGAATGAGTAACTAACAATACTGAATGCTGATTACAGAAAAATCCTCTCACATTGGATTTTCCTCAAAAATCTTCTGAAATAACTAGTAGAGATTCAGAAACCCTCTTTTTTTTTTTTAGAAGATAGTTCAGTGAATAGTTTGGGCTTGGGGTTTCCACTTGATTAACAATATTACATACCAACAGCTGCTCCCCCACACCCCCACCCAGGGCATTATCTTCTATTTCCCATCCAATCTGGGTTAAGGTTTAAAAAACAAAATAAAAGGAGAAAGAGAACACTCATCTAATCAAGGGCACTGCTTTAATTTCCCTAGCTGTCTCTAATTTGTTCATACTGTGGACAAACCTTTCAGACATCTTGTTACTTCAATTTCCTCTTCTCAACTGTGGGATTAATATGGCTATTACAAGGATTAATGATAATGTTTCTGTAATGCTGACAGGTGCCATATAAATTTTAAAAATCATAATTAAAATGTTATTTTCTTTTCTTCTCTCTCTCTCTTTCTCTGTTTTTTGTTTGTTTTGTTTTGTTTCCTGTTTCCAACTCACAGTCTAGGATTTTATCTTCTTCCTCCCACAAATTACAGAAAATCACTACCCTGTAAAGGGCAATTTAAATGAACTTCTACGGTATGTGTCTGTTTTGTAAAATGCAACTACACACTCATCAATCTGATGACTGTGATGATGATGTAGGTAAACACGACGATGGTAATGGCTCTGACACTCTTATTCCTTAAGGTATCATTATCTGTAGGAATCATCAGACACCCTGGCTGCCCCTTCGTCATGAAGGCTGATTGGATTCTAACCATTAAAACTGCAATTATACAAACACTCTTTATGACTTTGCTATTCACATTACTTTTACCATTCAGGGAATCATCCAAGGCTTTCATAAAAATGCTTTTAAGTTTATCTGCTGAAGCACACCCCCACAGATTTTACACTCTCTGCCACCTCCACATCATCTTTCTTATTTATCAGGACAAGGAAGGTTATACAACAAAGGGTTTACAGTTTGCTAAAAATCCTGATAACCTCTGTCTCACTACTCACAGTAGCTACACACAGAGAAGGCATCCACCTCCCACAAGTGGGACTGTCAGTGAAAAAGCAAAGGTAATTTTTGCTACCAGCTAGCTGTGAGGAAGCTGATCCACTGACTGCTGGAGCCTGAGATTCCTTGAAGTTTACAGAGCAGCAACAACAAGCCTATCATCATACTTTAGAAGAAGGATGGAGTCATCTGTCTTCTGGAGTGTTCTAGAACCTGGAGTCTAGATTGCTGAACTCTGGGCTCCAGCAAATACACTTCAGAATCTTAGCTTCTCAAACACTTCAAGCACATTCCTGATTCGGGGCCTACAAATCCTGGGCCTTCTGGACAGCTATTCTGTCTACCTGGAATTCTATTTTCCAAAATCTTTGAGAATGTAATTCCTGTTCATCTTTGCAATATGCAAATGTGACTTCCTAAGAGAAGCTTCACTGATCACCCAGACTGGATAACTGTTGCAAAAAACACAAACTATCTAATTGTCTTCAACAAGAACTTAATTTAATTAACAAGAATTCTATAGGTTTTTAGTTCTAGGGTTGACTCGGTAGCTGAAAGTTATGTTAGAGCTCTGGGTGAGCTTTCTACCATTTTCTTGGCTTTCCCTCATGGTCACAAGATAGCTGCCACAGCACCAAACATTATGTCCTCCCATGACAATACCTAATGCAGGAAAGAAGGGAAGGGTTTTCTCCTCACATGTTTCTCTCTTTATCAAGGAAAAAAAATCTTTCTGTAAAGTGTCCTTCTACCCAGCTAACTTCCACTCAGCTCCCACTGGACGGGATTGGTTATCCACCATATACCACCTGCTAGGAGAGTGGGAGTCTGGAAGTTTCAGTATCTAAAGCAGGTCAATTTCATTGGCAAGGGCCTGTTTAGTAGGCAATCAACAGTGCACACCATAGCAGATTCTTCCACTTATATGTTCCCATAGCATCCTGAACTTTCTTTTGTACCTCTTATAACAAGGGTTATTATGTAATTATCCCCTCTGGAATGTAAACTCCATAAGGGCAGGGTCTGTGTCTTCCTTGCTCATCATGATAAACCTGTTGCCTAGCACAATGCCTGACCCCAATGACAACTACATAATTTGCAGGGCTCAGTTAAAATGAAAATGCAGCGATCCTTGTTCAAAATATGGAAAAAAAGTGCTGTTAAAGGTTTAAAATATAAAGCTTCTTCATTTCTTCTGCAGTCATTTTCCTAACTTGTCATGGAATTTTTTTTCCTTGCTATTTAACATCATTCTAAGAAAAAATTGAATTGCAAATTATTAACATGAATTTTACCATTCATCTTTATAATGTATATTACTAGTTTTAAATGCAAATATAAATGTATTTAACTCATAAGTGGAGTCACCAAAATTACACAGTTCATATTTTGTAGCTCATACATACATATGTATTTCATTTGCACCAGATCAGCAGAAATACTGCACAAATCTAACTCAACTATTATTATTTCATTTCTTGATACATGCACATTTTACAAACATTTTCTAACTTCAGCTTACTAACAAGTAAGAAATGACTGAAAGGAAAAGGAATTATGGGTCTCCCATCTTTCCCTTTCTTCCTATGTCATCATTTTCAGTCTAAGTAACAAAATTAAGAAAGAATGTGATATGGTTTTTTTGTAGTTCATGTTTCTTAGGACAGCATTGCCTTCTTTCTGTGATTGAAGCAAGTTCTGGTTCAAATGGAAAGCATGACCTCTCAAGGCTGTCAGTGGCCCCACATAGTCCTAGATATAACACTCTTACCTTGTACTCCCTGTACGTCTCACTGAACTCCCACACATCATGGGTCTGCTGGAATTCTGTGTTCATAGGGCAACACCAATCCTACATGGGAATGAGGCAGCAAGGAATGAGTTAGACACACATATTATGTTTATCTCCTCTTCTTACATTCAGTTGTCCCATAGACCTTACCTAAAAACACATTTAATGATAAAATTATTAAGAACTTCAAGATGTTAACAGCAGGGCATTAAACCAAGCCCAGATCCCTGAGCATGGGACCCTGTATGACTGCACAGATCACACACCTGGGAAGCCAGTTCTACCGAGCCTATCTAGGCACTCAATAAATATTTGATGGATGGATACATGCATCTCTTTGGCTTGCTTTCTGATAACTCTTCCATCTGTTTCTATAATTTCCTCTGGATGAGCTAGTCAGGTTCTTAAAGACTTTTCCTATTATTATTTTAGTTTCATATGCTCCAAAACATTTGTTGGCTTGACCTCTTTAAAAGCTCATATTACAAAACCCTTAGAGAAAGTCTAAAACAAAAAATAAACCTTAATATCAAAAAGAAACATAAAGGTCATTACTCTGTTCAAAAACTTGTAACTGTACAAAATTCTTGCAAAATAGAGTTCTTGCTTTGGCCTTCAAACCAACTACAATATTGCCCCAACTTATCTTTACATGCTTGTCTCCTACCAATCCCTATGCTGCGGTCAGTCTAGATTATCGGCGGCTCCCCTAAATACTACCCATCCTTCCCTGTCTTTGATCCTGCTACCTGGATATTTGAACTTCACCCAGAAAACACTTCCCAAGGTCACCATGAAATTGCTTATGACTGCCTACACCAATCTGTAATCTCTACTTCTGTACTGCCTCACTTATGCCTTCCCTATATCATTTATAAGACTTAATATAAATAAAATAAATGAGTTGGATTATTTGTGTCTTTCCCCCGTGTTTGAATTAGATACTTCCCTAAATACCTACTTGTGAAAATACCGTCTTTCCTTTATAAGTGTCCACAGTTCTGCATTAACCTTTGAAAAGTACTAGAACCTTTTATCCTTTCTGCTCTCTGTGAAAGAATGTACTTTAGGCTGTGAACTTCCAAGCCTCACCTCTGAAGTACATTTCTCACAAGGTGTTCTTTGGCTTCAATCTGCTTGAGAACTAACAACCTCTCCAGATTTGAAAAGAAACAACTTCCTTCCATAGAAAACTGTTAATCCATTAAGAGGGATCAAGTAGTGTTTTACATTTCTAAGTATGTTTCCAAAAGTTGTATTTCACTATGTTTTCCAAATACTGACTTTTTTCACACAGTCATCAGCATATAAACATACTCCTAATCCCCTAATTTAAAATAAAACACCCTTAACTGAAAACTTTTAAAAAGAATTGTCTCTAGTGAAGACCTCTCTTTCTGCATCCTTAGTATACACCAAATCTACACTTTAATCAGCCTGCACCATACCACAAAGATTGTTCTACACTGAGCGCCATGTTGTCAAATCCACGTGTCCTTTCCCTGTTCTTTTTCAGCAACATTCAACATGGCTACTCACTCCATCCTTCTTGACATATCTCATTCCTTTGGCTTCCATGACATCACATTTTCCTGATTCTCCTTTTATCTCACTAAGCTGCTCCTTTTCAAATACCTTCCCTGGTTCTAACTCTTCTTCACAATCTCTGAATGTTGGCATTTCCTAGGGCTATGTCCAGAATGCACTTCTCTTTTCTATCTATACCCTTCTTAGATCTCATCCAATCCATGGTCAAATTGCATCTACATAATGATGAGACAAAGCAAATCTCCAGTTTGTCTTATTCATGAAATTTAAAGATTTATTTATTTTTATTTATTTTATTTATTTATCCCCCCCTTGCTGCTTGTGTTGCTGTGTCCATTCGCTGCATGTCTTCTCTGTGTCTGCTTATCTTCCCCTTGCTGTGAGGTCTTGCCGCATCAGCCCACGGCGCCGTGACAGCCGGCCTGCCCTCACAAGGAGGCATCGGGAAGCGAACCCGGGGCCTCTCATATGGTAAACGGGTGCTCTATCCATTGCGCCACACCTTCTTCCTGCCATGAGGTTGCTGCATCAGCCCACCGCACCGCTCAGGCCGGCGTGCCCTCACAAGGAGGCCTCGGGACGCAAACCCGGGCCTCCCATATGGTAAACAGGGGCTCTATCCACTGAGCCACACCCGCTTCCCATATTTATGAAATTTAAGTCCCTGGACTTGTACATCCAATGACCTACTTGGAATCTTCATGTGTATATCTCAGAAATAACATGGTCAAAACAGAGCTCTTAACTCCACAGCCTTCCTCAATCTGATTTTTTTCCAGCCTTATCCATGTCAGTAAGATGCAATAATATACCCAGTTTCTCAAGTCAACAATCTACAACTTAAACTTGATTATGTTCTCTCCTTCGTCTCACATCCAATGTATTAGACAGTCCTATACTCTCTAACATCAAAACATATCCTGAATCTGTTCACTTCTCTGCATCTCCCCTAACCACATCCTAGAATAAGCTGCCATCACTTCTCACCTGGACTACAGCAACAGTTTCCTATTGGCTTTCCAGCTTCCATTCATGTGCCTTGCTCAACTACAAATTATTCTCCATGATCTTTTTAAAAATATACCAATCAAGTTACCAACATCCTTATCCCAGATGAAAACTCCCAAGTGGCATGCAATCACATTTAGAACAAAACCTGAACTCATAACAGTAGTTGGCAAAGCCCTCCATAATTTGGCCCCACCTGCTTCTCTGATCTCACCTCTTACCACCCCTCACCCACTCCACTCCAGCCACAGAAATATTTCTCAAACATACTAATCTGATTTCCACCCAAGGGCCTTTGTACTAGCTTTTTATCTCTGCTCAGAAAATTCTTCCCCTTGGTTTTTGCATAACTGTATACTTCTAGTCATTTAGCTCTTAGCTTCCGTTTTGCCTTCTCTAATAAACTTTTCTTACCACCTGTGATGGTTAGGCACATGTGTCAACTTGGCCAGGTAATGGTGCCCAGCAGTTTTGTCAAGCAAGCATTGACCTATTTGATTACTGTGAGGACATTTTGTGGACTTAAATCATTAGTAAATTGATTGCATCTATGGCTGGTTACATCTACAATCAACTGAGGAGATTGCCTTCAGTAATGAGAGACATCTTGTCCAATCAGTTTAAGGCCTTAAAAGGAAAAGTGATGAATTCAGTAGTCAGAAGAGAAGAATTTCTCTCTCTACTTCAGCCAGCCAGTGTCTCCTGGGGAATTCATCAAGGACCTTTATCAGAGTTCCTGGATTGCAGCCTGCTCTACAGAATTTGGACTTGTGCACCTCCACAATCACAAGAGACAACCTATAAAATCTCATTATATTTACAGTTATCTCCTGTCGGTTCTGTTTTCCTAGAGAACCCTGACTAATATACCATGCAATCTGCAGTGACTTCTGCCTACTAATCTCTTTCCATCCCATTTCTCTTGCATTTATCATATCCAATACTTCTTTATTTATTTATTTCCTTTCGCCCTCTCTATTCTTTTGTTATGCTTTTGCCTAACTCACGGATCAGAGTGCAAGCTCCGTATGAGTGGAGTCTTAGGTTTGATCATCACTATATGTATGACCTCTAAACTGTCCCTGACACATAGCAGAAGCTCAGTATTAGTATGCTGATACTCCTTTCCACACATACGTTTCCTGCTGGATTATCTGGGGACCCATGATTCGGCTACCAAGGAACAGACCAGTGGACATAAGATTTCAGAATTCAGGCCTGCACTTACCAGCCTGCTGGACAACCACTTTTAGCCACATTAATTCTAACAACCCAGCAAAGGAAAGGAGCACATGATGAGGGTCTTCAGGAATGTAGTCGGAAGTTTCATTCCCAAACAGCACTAGCTGCCGCCTTCCAAAGAAAACAGAAAATGTTGATAGGTGAGCACCATCATCAACAGGGACATTCCACTCACTGGGTGGTCTGAATCTCTCCCTCTCTCTACCCCATCTCCACCTGAGGCCTAGACCATTCCATGTGTTAAAGACAACAGCTGACACTTACCACCCTGCTTTGCATTCTTCACCCTCCTCATGACTGTTGTTTGAACAAAATTCAGTAGAATAGCATAACAGAAAAGAGATTTATTCCCAGCCAAACAATGGCTGGAAAGAATTCTTAAACACCAAGAGTCAAACAGGCAATGTTAGAAAACATAAAACCAAGAAAAACTATAGAGGAAAATACAGATTTTTCTTTCTTTCTAAACTCTTCAAACTGCATTAAGCCTTAGAACTTAAAAATATTTTTTTCTTACACTCGACCATTTTTTAAAAATGTTTTCTTAGACTAAATCACTTTTTGAGGGACAAGATTCATTCTCTTCTTTAACTCCTAAAGCAGAGAAACATGTTGCTTATATGGAAAGAATTAATCTGGGTATGGATGAAATCTTTAAGAAAATACAAGGGTAGGACACAGATCAGCTCTTCTTTTACTCTCAATAACTCAAGGGAAAAATTCCAAAATGTTTTACTTATACCACTTCATCAGATACTCCAGAGAAAAAAGACCAGACTTGAGCAGTATTAAATATTTGGCTACTAATTAAGTAAGGTTGCCAGTTTCTCAATGAGATTTTTAAAAACAACATTGATAAATATCAACTGTCAAATTCGTAAAATGCTATTTCTTATCATGGTTTTGTTTGTTGTTTTTCATAAAATGCAAATACTTTCATATTTTACTTGTATTTTCCCCCATAAATCCTTTGACTTAAAATATGCTTCTGGAGAAAGGCAACATTTTAGCAAAATGAGCAATAATAAATTAGAATGTAGTATATTTATGTATACACATGTAAATTTCTACCCTCTTCAATTTTAGAGTCCTTAAAATAAACAACCTAAATCTAAGAAATGGTGTTTGATTGTTTAATAACCAACATGAAGGAATCTCAATAAATGATACTAAACAGCTAGTTTGACAATAATGAGATTTTTCAACATCTGTTCATTGTATTATACTGTTATACATTGTTATATTTCACTTCCATTATTTATGAGTATTTTCAACATCTCTAAATAGATATATATCTATTCTGTAAATTAAGAGCAAAATATTTAAGTATTATAATAATATAATTACTTTGCCCAGAATCCTCATTATTCTAAATGTTAATTAGCATATTTATATTAACCAAGAGGAAGGAATATTTGGTTTGGATAATCATTTATTTTTTATTTTTGTTTGCTTTTTCTCATATGACATATGGTTTTAACACAGATGAAATAAAAACAGGACTGTTGTTTATTTAAAGATCATCTCTTTCTAATGTTTAGACCTCACCTTTAAAGCATAATCCAATGTTGCAGCATCACAGTTTGTTATTGTAAAAATAAGAGTTCTGGTGTGGTCGCCTGGTATGATTTAACTCTATACTCTGTACTGCACTG
This sequence comes from Cabassous unicinctus, assembly GCA_029593785.1. NCBI lineage: Eukaryota > Metazoa > Chordata > Mammalia > Cingulata > Chlamyphoridae > Cabassous > Cabassous unicinctus. Next base: position 1,739 of record JAQZBX010113359.1, on the reverse strand, counting down.
AGTTAAATTTTTAATCACTATATCAAAGCTCACTCATGTTTGCCTTATTGAGTAGTCTGTAATCTTGCTAGATTGGTAGTCAACCTTGGTAAGAGCAGATAGCAAAAAGCAAAAGTCACCCCTAAAATTCCTAAGCAAGCATTTTTCCAAAATTATTTAGCTCACATGCTTATTATTTACCAAAACCAATTTCCTTACTTCTATTAGGGTCAAAGCCAAGGGAACATATTCAAAGATTTCCCCACAAGGGCAATGATGACTATGATGATTAATTTCATGTATCAACTAGGCTAGGTTATGGTGGTCCAGTTTTCTGGTCAAGCAAGCTCTGGCCTGATTGTTACTGTGAGGATACTTAGTAGATGGATTTGCATGTATAGTCAGTTAGTTGCATCTATGGCTGATAGATTACATCTATAATCATTTATAATCAAGAAGAGAGACTGCCCTCAGCAATGAGGGGAGTCTCCTCGTCCAATCAGTTGAAGGTCTTAAAGCTAGAAATGGGGATTTCAGAAGAAAGATCTGCCTCTCCTTCAGCCAGTCAACTCCTGGGGAGTTTAACTTCACCATCATCGGTTTTGTCTTGTGGCTATCCCTACGGAATTTGGGCTTGCAAATCCCCATGGTCATGTGAGCCAATTCCTATAATAAATCTCTTAATACTACATATATATATACATACATCCTTTTGGTTCTGTTTCTGTGCAGAATTCTGACTAATACAATGACATGATGGTATAACCAAAAGTAAAAAAGAAAAATTAGAATTGTTTATATTTTTTAACACTTTTTATTTTAGAATAGCTTTAGATTTTCAGAAAAATTGTAAAGATAGTACAGAGTGTTCCATATAGCTTCACACCTAATATCCCCTATTGTTAATATCTTACATTTGTATGGTACATTTGTCCCAACTAATAAATCTATAATGATCTACCATTAATAAGTTAAATCCATACTTTTTGCAGATTGTCTTGGTTTTGCCTAATGTCCTTTTTCTGTTCCAAGATCCCATCCAGGAAACCACATTGAATTTAATCATGTCTCCTCTGTGCTGTGACGTTTTCTGACTTTTCTTGTTTTTGATGACCTTGACAGTTTGGAAGATGTTTTGTAGAATATCCCTATATTGAAATTTATCTGATGTTTTTTTTCTCATGATTAGACTGGGGTTATAGAATTTGAGGAGGAAGACTATATAGAGGTAAAGTGCCATTTTTATGACATCATATCAAGGGTACATACTATCAACATGACTTACCCCTGCTGATGTCAATCTGGATCATCTGATTGAGGTTGTGCTTTTCAGGTTTCTCTACTCTAAAAAAAATTTTCCTCCTTTCCATACTGCTCTTTTGAAGGAAGTTACTATGTACAGTCCACATTTAAGGAGAGGAAAGTCATTCTCTACCACTTTGAGGGCAGAATATCCACATAATTTATTTGGCATTCTTCTGCACAGTAGAATTGTTTATCTTCTCCACATTTATCTTTTATTCAATGATTTATTTAAATCAGTATGGACTAGTGAATATTTATTTCATGCTTTGGGTTATGCTATTTATTTTTTAGGTCAAATTGTCCCAGCATTACCATTGGGAGCTCTTTCATTTGGCTCCTGTGTCCCTTTGACATATCCCTCCTTTTGTCTTTGAGTTCTCCCTTACTTTCTGGTAGTACAGGATGTTCCAAGTTCATCTTGTATATTCCCTGCCTCAGCCCCAAAATCAGCCATT
>JAQZBX010113358.1:0-10097 GCA_029593785.1 Cabassous unicinctus | reverse complement strand
CACATTATTAGGGAAAAGACATAGACAGACACAGTGCCTGGAACCAGACATTTGAAAAGCTGTCGCTAATATGAAAGAGAGACTCTACAGCTACAACACACTCATATTATTTTGTATGGTTCAAAAGGGCAGAACAAAAACCTATCAGTGGAAATTATAAGGAGGCAAGTATTGACTCATTGTGTGGGGAAGAACTTTCTGAGAAGGAGCTCTCTGAAATGAAATGTATTTGTCCCTGCAGGTATTCAGGCTGAGGCTGTGGGGAAGCTGTGGAGGGAAAGTATGACAGGTCCAAACCTGACTCTGCATTAGATTCGTCTGGAGAGCCTTTTAAAAAACACATATTCCAGGGCCTTCTCCCATATTTAATGAGCAGCTTCTACATCCTAGGAATCTGCATTTTTGAAATGCTACCAAGGTTATTCTCATGTAGCCAGGTTAGAAGTGGCCCATGGATTAGCATTTGGTAACCACTGGCCAGATGACCTTTAAAGTCTCTTTAACTGTGATATTTGATAATTTAATAATGCCTTGGTAGACATGTACCTGGGAGCTGGAGGGATTACTAGAGAACTAGAGATGCAATCATTGTTTCCAGTGTACAGGAGAATAATTGACCCAGGATTATCTGTGAAATTAGGTGTACTTTCATAGTCCATGGGCTTTCTCCCCTCTTCATAGGCTTTTCAGTAAATGTTGATGAAGGTGACAAAAATGAACATATTCTCTACTCAGAACAAATAGCCTATTAGGCCCAACATAGCTTATTATTTACATCTACAACATCCTCGTATTTCACATTCCTAGAGACTCTGTTACAAGTTCATTGCCCTGGAGCACTGTGTTTCAGCCTTTTCATATGCATACAAATCACCTAGCTCTAATTCACTTGGACTAAGCTGGGGCCCAAAATAATACATTTTTAGCAAAGCTCTCTCTCTTCTTAGTTTACTATTAACGATTCAGGAACCTTCTCTCTCTTTAGACAAGATAAAGAGAGGAATTCACTGGTCTTCCAAAAACCCTTTACATTCTTTAGGTCAGATTATCATTTTGTTTTAGTATCACTGTGAACTAAAGAAGAGAAGAGAAGGCACTATGTGGACTTGGCAATAGGACATAAGAGTCAGGACAAAATTCAGAGCCAAGAAGGGCGACTTCATTTTTTTTTGAGGTACTGGGTCCTGGACCTCATGTGTGGGAAGTCGGCGCTCAACTACTGAGCCACATCGCCTCCCCTGAGTTGTTTTTCTGTTGTTGTTGTTTGTTTGTTTTTTGTTTTGTTTTTAGGAGGCACTGGAAACCTAACCCAGGACCTCCCATGAGGGAAGCAGGTGCTCAACCTCTTGAGCCACATCCGCTCCCCAGAAAGGTGACTTCTTAAAGACTTGATCTTCTCCTTCCACACCCAGAACAGGATAGCAGTGGTGGCGTGAACAAGTCCTAGCTGCCCGGTCAGAAAATTAGAACTCTAGTCTCAGCGTGGTTTTGTTGCTGTTGCTGTTGTTGTTTTGTTTTAAGACTTTTGTCCTTTCATGTCACTTAACCTTCCTGAGACGGTGTCATCACTGGGCTGGATATACTAATTGGCATTTTCATGTGATTTGTAAGCTATTATTTTTAAATGTACCACCTCATTTGGTTTTCAAATTGGGTTTAGAATAGGTAAGTAGAGTACCGACAATAAACAAAGTTTCACAGGTAGTAAGGAACCAAAACCTCAAAATTTCTGACTGCAAGTCTGGTGCTCTTGCATATTACGCATAGCTGTCTCAGCTGTCTTGAACGCTGACTCGGAGAATGTGGGTACAAATGATTAGTAGCCATAAAGTACTGCATAGGTAAGGTGGTGCTGATGGTTAGTAGTCAATATGCCAACAGATGCTGCAGGAATGGTCTCCCACTCAGGAGGTCAGCGCGTGCTGTCTCTATTACGACCAGAAGAGAGCTTTTAGAATTGCAGAAGGTATAACAGAGTGGTTGGACACCAGCAAAGGAGTTTGACAAGGCTGTCACATCTGTTCAATATTTCTCCTGAAATAATTGCGGGTATTGCTGTTGATGGTTACCATAGCGGTATTAGGGTTGTCAGAAGGAGATGATGTCATCTTGAGTAGGCTGATGACATCTTCACTGCTGAGTCTGTGGTTTCTGCACTAGGAAAGCTGGTGCCTTACACTAGGGATGATTTAGATGCTTATAATGGCAGCTGGAAAGCAGAATCTTTTAGTAGCACAAACTGGAAGTAAATGAGAAAAGCAAGTGAAGGGTTATGCAGCCAATAGTTTATGATAGGAAGTGAGAGCCCTGGTCCTCTTGCCTAAAAGGGGAGAACAAATGGCTTAGTCAGCGTCATGAGAGTCAAGTCCAGAGCATAAATGTCTGCTGGGGAGGTGGTGGGCTTCACGCGACCTCACCACAGGCCCGTTCTTGGCTCTAATTTAGTCCTAGTGTCTGAGTGGTATGAAATAGCTGTTAGACAAGCCTCAATTTACAGACTTGTACCAAAAGAGGAGATGAAGATCAACTCAGAAATGTAGCTACTGTCAGGCTGAGTTAAACCTGGAGTGATGATGACAACATCTTAGTGAAGGAGAAGAATGACAACAGGCTGAAAGAAAGCATCATCTGTTTCCAGAATCCCGGAACATTTCCCTCTGAAATAATTCATTCTGTGTGTCTTGATTTCCTGACAAGTAAATCTTGAAGAACAGAACTGGCATTTATCAGGGCAAACACTAGTATGTGGGTCTCTGGAAGGATTTGTGACAGAGTTTGTGAAAACTGTGATTTTGAAGAATTCATTACTATGTGATAGTTCTTAGAATAAACTTTGAATAGCAAAAGCAAAATGCATCTTTAAACCATGTATGTTTTTTATGATTATGGAAATAATACATACTCCTTGTGGAAAACTTATCAAAATATGGAAGAGATAAGAGAAAAAAATTCACACATACTTTTACAACCCAGAAATAATGTTACCATTTTACTATTTTTTTTCTTCCATTATTTTATCTATGTTTATATAATTAGATACTATTTTATATTTCATTGGCTTCCTGCTTTTTAAAAGTTATATATCTGTACAAACATTCCTCGCTGCTTCTCTGGGGATTGAATATCCTAAACAAAGGCTATAAAATCAAGTCCTAAATTTGTCCATCCTTTTTAGACAGGAAATTATACAGATTTGAGCAAACGACTCCCTCTGACATAGTTCAAAGTTTGTTGATTTTCTCTGAGTACTTAGAACAGTGGTAAGCCTATGGCAAATTTCAGATTTCATTGGAAACTTTCATCAAAAAGGTTGATTTTTTTTTCATTTTTCTTTTTTAATTACAGAAGATGTGGGGTTACAGAACAATCATGCATAAAATATAAGATTCTCATTGGAAGGCTGATTTTGCTTTGCAAATTTACACACAAGTTCAGGGTGAGAAGAGTATCAGGTGAGTATGCTCATGCCATGGCTTAAACCCAAGGCCCAGCTGGAGTGGGGAGAGGAATGGGACAAAAACAAACTAGGGTTAGGTTATAATATATCTATAAATCACTCTTGAAGAATGCCCTCCCCTTTCTTTCTGCTTTTACAGCCTCTACTCATACTTCTAGGTTCAATTTGAGTCCAATCTCCTGTATAGCCTGTCCCGGGGAATCTTCTTTTTTTTTAACTTGCGGTTTTGACCTTACCATTTGGCTCTTTGATCACAGGTGGTTCACAGCCCTAAGCATTTCCCATGCACAGTAAATAAGCTCTGTGGCAAGTTAAAGATGGCCACAAATTCTCCTCCCATTGAGAGTTGGGGCCTATGTGCCTTCCCCTTGAATTTGGAAAGATGCTGGGACTCTGTGACCAATGATATCCAGTAGAAGTGATGCAGTGCCAGCTTCTGAGCCCAGGCTGTAAGAGACTGGCAGCTTCCACTTCCTGCCTCTTGGAATGCCAGCTGTGGGGGAAGCCAGGCACCAGGTAAGAAGTGTGACCACCCTGAGCAGTGGAAAGAGAGATGCCGACTTTCCTGCTGGCTGTTCCACCTAGCCCAGCCTAGAAGCAGCCCGTGTGAATGAAGATGCCATATGGGATGTCCTAGCTCCAGCACATGACCCGTGAAGAAGAGCCAAGGCCCAGGTCTAAGGATCTCATTGACCTGTCCCAGCTATCCCAACAGTTGAGCCATCCCAGCTGAAGACCCAGACATCATGAAAAAGAACAAGTTGCCCAGGTAAATCCTGTCCCAATTCCTGACCCATAAAATCATGACATATAATAATATCAGCATTTTTTTGTAAACCACAAGATTTTGTGGTCATTTATTATTCAGCAAGAGATAACTAGAACAGGTTCCTTGGGGCCAGGGGCTGGAGCTTTTATCAGTGCTTTTCAAACTTTGCCGTGCATTCAAATTACCCTAAGTGTCTTTTATTTTTAAGAATTTTTATTGTTGCAACATATATACAATGCAAAATTTCCCCTTTTAACCACTTTCATATATAAAATGCAGTGATATTAATTATGTTTGCAATATTGTGCTGGCATCACCATCCATTACTAAAACTTTCTCATCACCCTGAACAGAAACTCTGTACCTGTTAAGCAATAACTCCCCATTCCCCACCTCCCCCAACTCCACACCCCCTCCAGGCCCCTGGTGACCTATAATCTGTTTTCTGTCTTTACGAATTTGCTTATTCTAAATATTTCATATAAGTGAGGACATACAATATTTGTCCTTTGGTGTCTGGCCTATTTCACTCAACATGATATCTTCAAGGCCCATCCTCATTGTAGCATGCATCAGCATGTCATTCCTTTTTAGGGCATGTCATTCCTTCTTAGCCTTTCTAAAATGCAATTTTTGATTCATTAGGTCTGGGGTGGTGCCTGAGATTCTGCACTGTTAGCAAGCTCTCAGGTGACAATGATATTGTGTTCCAGGGTTTACACTGAGAAGCAAAGTATAGCGAGGAGCCAAGTATGCCTCTCAGTATGCTGGTCAGGGCGTATCGGAGGTACCTTTGTACATCTTTTGGAAGGGCTTTCACTCCTGAATTCACTTACGTGAATAACCTAATAAATTGAAAAGCATATGCCATAAAACGTTTGACTTAATGGCAGACTTTCTCAAAGTGTGGTGTCTACAACCACCTGCATTCATTTTGCCTGGATCTGTTAAAAAAAAAATGTGACTACACCCCACCCTACTGAATCAGAATGGGAGGCACAGTGATCGCCAGATTGGAAAAGATCCCCAGGTAATTCTTAAGCACCTTAAAATTTGAGAATTACTGGCATAATAAAAAGAGCACTGAATGAAGAGAAGAACTGAGTTCTAGCTCTGCTGTTGCCACTGATTAGTGGCAAGCAAATCACTCCACCTTTCTGGGTCTCAGTTTCTATATTTATCAAATATATATGGGGGATGGATTGGTGAAACATATGATTTCTATCTCTGATGTATATGCCCTACAGTCTCACGCCAGGCCTATTTACCCTTTCACTGTCTTGTCCTCTCTGTACATGAAGCTTTAGGAGCACCCACACTCTGCCCCAAAGGTGACTGCTATCTATAGCACCAAAGGATCTTCACCGTTTTCTTCATTGATTCACAATGCAGGAAATGCCATTCCATTTTTTAAAGCAAATATTAGTGTCAAGGCCAATGTCTCCTCAGAATAGCATATACCTGCATTCAATACTATAATGAAACTTAAATCATTTCTTAAATTATATGTTTTAAATGGTAATTGTGCAGCCTTTAAAGTTTCCTCTTGCCTTGAGCACCATTGGGTAAATGTGTTCATGATTGAATTAGCAGACCTTTGATTTTAAAAGGACTTTCCAGTGATCTTTTATGGTAGATTAAAAAGCAATTTACTAATTTACAGTTCATAGGAATTCCTTGCCCTCTTTGAGTTTTGTAAATCAATTCTGTGCTAATAAATGTTACTATAGCTCCAAGTGTTTCATTTGGGGGCAGCTGGTGTCATACACAGCCCTAAACTCACAATTACAAAATCAATGAAACTGTATTTTGTGAGTTTTTCTTTGTGCCCAGCACAAGCCCTTCTCAGGAATCCCTTAATTTGCAGCTGTCAACTTAGTGGGGAGGTTTAGCCACCAGGGCTGGGAAGGACCACCTTAATTGCTTGTGCATCTTTTTTCAAATCTGCTCTCTTTATTAAAGTGAATAATCACAGTTGAAAAATGATTAGAAAAGGGGGTCACTTCCTTAGGGCTCTTCCTCCTGGACTTGGTTCTCTCAGCAGCTCAGGAGACTAGTTCCATACTAGAGATCCTTATTGCAAAAAAATATGTAATAATGATGAAGATGATAATCATGGCTAATATAGGTAGAGAGCTTATTATGTGCCAGCTAACTGTTAGTTTATTTAATGCTCATACCAATCCTATGAAATTCACACTATTAACATTTGCATTTTACAGTTGAAGAAGAATGAGGCATAGATTAAATAAGTTGCCTAGAAGTAGTAAATGGTGGAGCTGAGATTTGAAGTCAAAGATTCTGGCTCCAGAGCTTGTACTCATAATGGATATACTATATTACTTTAATCCCTCTAGGCAAATGGACTCCTTTTACAAGAACCTCTCATTTTCAGCCTGGTGACTGGTTTTCCAAAAGAAAGTATCTGTTATTTATACTGGGGGCAGGTAGAAGAAGTCAACAGGGAAAGAGTTAAAATTCCATGCACATGGAAGAAATACCTGACAACTTCTGTGTGTGTTTCTTTTTATCCTCTCAAATTCAACTACAAACTATATCTCCGCCTTTGAAACGTCAACTCAAATCGGTTTCAAATGGAACTGAAAGTTCAAGCCACTGGTGGAGAGTTGAGTGTTTTTCCTTGGAAGTTTCTTGGGAATGAGTTTGACTTGTTTGGAGGTGGTTAAGGTATTTTGCCATCTGACAGAAGTTCCTCGGGAGGGAGACGGCTGATAAAAAGCTGGCACTGGATTTGCTTTCCCTTGAGTAGCAGAGCTGGGGCTGGCACTGAAGAAAAAGTTTTCTCCTGGCTGTTCTCAGGGTTTTGCCAATGTGGAGGGAATTTGGATTATGATAGAAAAGTAGAAGAAGAGGCTAAGAAATAAGCATCTGGACTGTAATCCTTTGAAGAAAACTCATTGGTAGGGTGGAGAAGAGGAGCCACCCAGCCCAAATGTGAACATCAGCATTTCATGGGACATGCTAACCCAGACACTACCCACAGTTGTTCATCCAGAACTTTTTGAAAAATTTACAGTTCTTTTAAATTGGGGGAGGAATAAAGAGCCAGATACTTACTTAAATATTAACACTTCTCTTTTCTAGGTCTTCTTTTGTTTTTGTTTTTTTTAAAGATTTATTTATTTTATTTTTTATTTATCCCCCGCTTGCTGCTTGTGCTGCTGTGTCCATTTGCTGTGTGTCTTCTCATCTCCCCCTTGCTGTGAGGTCTTGCCGCATCAGCCCACGGCGCCGTGCGAGCAGGCCTGCCCTCACAAGGAGGCGCCTCTCATATGGTAAACGGGTGCTCTATCCATTGCGCCACACCCGCTTCCTGCCGTGAGGTTGCTGCATCAGCCCACCGCACTGCTCAGGCCGGCGTGCCCTCACAAGGAGGCCTTGGGACGCGAACCCGGGCCTCCCATATGGTAAACAGGGGCTCTATCCACTGAGCCACACCTGCTTCCCTTCTAGGTCTTCTTGAACCTGGCATATTGTTGAAAGATAAATTGCCTGCCATCCATCTCCAGTTCCAAAGCAGAGGATCTTGTAGATTCCAATGGAGTTGAAGGCAAGTGTATTTTTCTTTAAGAACTTGACCAGAGGTTGAACTCTTCTACTCATATCCCATTGGCTCACATTTGATCACATGATACACACTCACCTTCAAGGGAGGCTGGAAAATTTAGTCCCTAGCTGAGCAGCTATGATGGCATTGTGTGTTTGTGTTTGTGAGGTGTTGGGGTATTCTCTGTTGCTAAAAGGAAGGGAGGAAAGCAGAGACAGCAGGACATTAGCAGGGAACAAACAGACTCTACCAGACTGAACTTTAGCTTTAAATTTAAAAAGTTAGCTACTCAAATAGTGTAAACAAGATTTTGGAGGAGGTCCTTAAGGAATGTAGTCTATTTTCAAGCTATGTATAAGTGTCCCTGTAATATTATTCAAGCAGGTCAAGGACCCCTACTTGGACCTGATTCTAGCACTTACTAGCTATGTGACCTTGGGCACATTCTTAGTAATTAGTTTTTCTCAGCCTGTTTTCTCAACTGTAAATTTGTCCTGAAAATTGTTGATAAGGATTAAATGTAATATCCATAAAAAGATCCTGGCACAGAGTATTTGCTCAAAATTGTAGCTCTTTGTTACTGTTGTTGTTATTACAGATACTTGAAAATAATAAAATTAAGTAGCTTTGAATGTATTCTGACAGTTAAAATAGTTGAAAAGTTAATATTAAAGTTTAAAAAATGACCCACCAGCCTAATACCAACTGTCCCCATTTTCTCTCCCAATTAATTTAAATTTGTGAAGTTTTAAAATATTTCATTAGAGACCTAGCTAACATTTTTAGTTCAAGAGAGTCAATATTAAATTCCTCTTTTTTCTAAATCATTCTCACTTTTACATCCTCATGTTTCTTAGCCATCAAGGATAACTTCTTGGTGTTTCAGAGCTCTCTTTGAAATATTCTTTCATTGACAGACTAAACTCTCCTCATGGGATAAAATTCCTATAGTGTAAATTCCAACCTAAATTCCTTTAAAAGTCATCCTATGATTTTTGTCCACTGCCCATGTGCGTATGATTAATAGTATCTCACATGGGAGGGAATTACCATTTTGGTAAACTGCTTAAAGATGCTTATAAGGGGAGATTTCTTGTTATGGTAGAATGAAGAAGTTAGTGAATTCTTTTCCCAAAAAACAAAGATGAAGCTGGACAGTCAGAAGCAACATTTTCTGGGCTCTGGAAATTGTCCAAAGACAGCAATAACAACAACAAAAACAACAAATTGAGAAGTGTTTATTCATGAAAAATGTGCCTTTTGGTATGAACAGTGACAGTCTGCAGCCTTCTTGCCTAGGGCTGTTTCCATTCCCATTCATTCTCAGCTCAATGTGTGAAAATTGTACTTTTGCCAAAACATTGCTGGCTCCAAATTCCAGTAGCTCTGCTACCAGATGGGGCAGGTTCAATTTGGGGTAAAGGATAAAAACCTGTGGGGTTTGTCAGTGAAAATAGCAGACTTTGCAGGAAATAAAATGGGGAAACCCACAAATCTGGTAGCCCGAAGTTGACGTCTCAGTGGAGGTGAGCAGTGGACCACCTAGAAATATAATGGGAGAGCCTAAAAACGAGAGAGCCATAAAAGCCTAGATAAATTCTCCACCACACACCCATGACTGATTAGGAAATTATATGCATGCATAGGGCAGGAGGCACCTGAGAGAACCCAGCGGAAAGTGAAAACCAAGGCAGACTTGAGAACTGACTCAAATTTGATGACTTTTTACAACCCACACAGAGATTCATCAGTAGAGGATGGAAGCTTTATAGGCTCAAGGTGTTTGAGCACAATATCTGACGAAATGATTGGCTGACCACTACCCTATGCAGAATCAGGAGTGACCTCCAGAAAGCCATAATAAAAAAAAATCAAAATAATCAACAGTTGTATTAGTGAGTGTACACTAGGGAGGAAAAAGGTTCTGCTATTTAAGTCCAAACAAGTAAAAGAAATACTCAGGACAAAGTCAGAATCTAAAGTTCCTACAATATATTATTTAAAATATCTAGCTTTCAACAACAAAATGATGAGACATGCAAAGAAACAAGAAAGTGTAACTCGAGAAGCGGGTGTGGCTCAATGGATAGAGCTCCCGTTTACCATATGGGAGGCCCTGGGTTCGCTTCCCGGGGCCTCCTTGTGAGGGCAGGCCAGCCCGCGCGGCGTGGTGGGCTGATGCAGCAGGACCTCACGGCAAGGGGGAGATAAGCAGACACGGAGAAGACACACAGCGAATGGACACGGCAAGCACAAGCAGCAAGGGGGGGATAAATAAATAAATAAATAAATCTTTAAAAAAA
>JAQZBX010113357.1:0-10112 GCA_029593785.1 Cabassous unicinctus | reverse complement strand
GAAATGCTTTTGCAATTACCAAAATGTTGGAATGGTTTTATAAATGGGTAAGGGGTATTTTTTGGAGGAATTGTGAAATGCTTAATGGACAAGGCCTAGATCACTTTGAAGAAACTGTTGATAGCAATATGGACACTAAAGAGACTTTCTATGATGCCTTAGAATTAAATGATGAAACTATTATTTGAAACTGGAGGAATGGTGATCCATGTTTTAAAGTTGCAGAGAACTTAGCAAGATTAACTCCTGCTGTTACATGGAAGACAGAATTTGAAAATGGCGAACCAGAGCATTTATCTGAAGAAATTCCCAAGGTAAACTCAAAGAATGTGGCTTGGCTTCTCCTTGCAGCTTATAGCAAAATACTAAATGAACAAAATACACTAAGGACTGAAATTTTGGGCACAAGAAAAACAGAAACTGATTCTGGAACTTCCATGTTTCTGGAAATCAAGTTCCCAAATGAAATTGTCCCATTTGAAGACTTAGCTAAACCAGAACTTGTAAATCAGAATTGAAGATACAGTTATCTCAGAAAGACTTGTGGAAAGTTTTACTGTCTGATGGCTTGGACCCCTGCTTCTTGCATGTTAAACCAACAACGTTTTTGAGAGTGCTGTATGAACAAAACTACTGTCAGCTTGGACAAAAAAGGACATGGAAAGGAGAGATTGAAGGAGAAACATCTTTAAGAAGAAAATCATGGAAGCAGAGATCTGGAATTAAGACATCTCCTTGGGCCAAGAAAGGAGCCACACCCATGTATACAGAGAGGGTGAGTTTGCCCCAGCAGTTGAAGAGGGTGGATGTCCCCACCCAATGTTCTGGGAGAGTTTTGCTACCACAGGGTGCAGAAAGCATGAAGCACCTTCCTCAAAGATTAGGTCAATTAAGATCAACACCCCCATAGGTCTGAGAGGGGTGTACCTGTCTTCCATGGATTAAGGAAGGCCAGGTGGTCAACCCATTGCTCTGAGAGGGTTGAACTTGTATGCCAAAGGTTACAGGGAATGTTTGTGTTCCCCTCACTATACTAGGGGGACTAAGACTCTAACCCATAGATTGGGTAAGTTGTGGCAGTCACCCCAACACTCTTGGAGGGTGAGGTCTAGAGCTTGGTCGATACCAAGATGCTTGATGAGTGTAGAACCAAGAAAATGGCCATTGGGCAGCCTGTGGAAAGGGTGGATCCAGATGTAGCCCCAAGAAGAAGAAACTATCATCTTAAGAATGACTCTCAGACTTTGAAATTGAATGGAGGATGCCTTGCAGGTTTACTGAACTGTTGAGGATCCATGACGCATGTTTAACATCCCAATTTCTCCTTATGATAATGAAAATGTTTATCCTTTGTCTTTCCATTTGTGTATTGGAAGCAGTTAAATGGTTCTGTAAGTTTCAGAGTTCTACAGCAGATGTGAATTTGGAAAGACTAAGTGGAGACATAAATGTCTCTACAATTATAGTGGGGGAATTTAATACACCATTATCATCATTAGACAGAGGGAGATTCATAGCCATAAATGCATATATCAAAAAAGAAGAAAGACCTAAAACTGAAGTCCTATGTGCACACCTGGAGGAATTGGAAAAACAACAACAAACTAACCTCAAAGGAAGTAGAATGAAGGAAATAACAAAGATTAGAGCAGAACTAAATGAAATAGAAAATAAGAAAGCACTAGAAAAAATAAACAAAACCAAAAGCTGGTTCATCAAGAAGATCAATAAAATTGACAAACCTGTAGCCAGACTAACAAAGAAAAGGGGGGGGGGCAGATGTAAATACACAAAATAAGGAATGAGCAAGGGGATATTACCACTGACCCCACAGAAATAAAGAGTATCATAAGAGGATATTTGGAAAATTTTATGCCAACAAGAATGATAATCTAGAGGAAATGGACAAATTCCTAGAAACTCACAAGTAGTCTACATTGACAAAAGAAGAAATTGATGAACTTAACAGTTCAATAACAAGTAAAGAGATAGACTCAGTCATCAAAAACCTCCCAATTATTAAGAGCCCAGGCCCAGATGGATTCACAGGTGAATTCTACCAAACATTCCAGAAAGAGCTAACACCGATCCTGCTTAAGCTCTTCCAAAAAACAGAAGTAGAAAGAACATTGCCAAACTCATTCTATGATGACAACATTACCCTAATACCAAAGCCAAACAAAGATGCCACAAGAAAGGAAAATTACTTACCAATCTCTCTAATGAACCCAGATGTTAAAATCCTCAATAAAATACTGGCTAATCACATTCAACAGCGTATCAAATGAATTATACACCATGACCAAGTATCTTTCATCCCGGGTATGCAAGGATGGTTCAACATAAGAAAATAAATTAATGTAAAACACCATATAAACAGATTGTAAGAAAAAAAAAACATGATCTTCTCTATAGATGTAGAAAAAGATTTTGACAAAATACAGCACTCTTTCCTGATAAAAACACTGCAAAAGATAGGAATAAAAAGAGACTTTCTGAACATGATAAAGGGTATATATGAAAAATCCACAGCTAACATCATCTGCAATAGTGAAGTCCTAAAATATTTTCCTCTGAGATCGGGAACAAGAACAGGATGACCACTATCACCACTCCTATTTAACATTGTCTCAGAAATACTTGTTTAAATACTAAGGAAAATAAAAGATATAAAAGGCATCCAAATTGGAAAAGAAGAAGTAAAAAATTCACTATTCACAGATGACATGATCATATACTTAGAAAGCCCTGACAAATCTACAACAAAGCTTCTAGAACTTATAAAGGAGTTCAGTAAAGTCTCAGGCTACAAGATCAATGCTCAAAAATCAGTAGCATTTCTGTACACCAATAATGAGCAATCTGAGGGGGAAATCAAGAAAAAATTACCATTTACAACAGTAACTAAAAGAATCAAATACGTAGGAATAAATTTAACTACAGATATAAAGGACTTATATACAGAAAACTACACAAAACAGTTAAAGGAAATCAAGGAAGACATAAATAAATGGAAGAATATTCCCTGTTCATGGATAGGAGGACTAAACATCAAGATGTCTATCCTACCCAAATTAATCTACAGATTTAATGCAATCCCAATAAAACTCAACACTATATTTTAAATGAATTGGAAAAACTAACTACAAAATTTATTTGGAAGGGTAGGAGGCCCCAAGTTGCCAAAGACATATTGAAAAACACAAATGAAATTGAAGGTATCACACTACCTGACTTTAAAACATACTGCAAAGCTACAGTGGTCAAAACTGCATGGTATTGACACAAGAATAGACATACTGATGAATGGAACTGAATTGAGAGTTCCAATATGGATCCTCTCATATATAGTCTTCTGATATTCGATAAGACCACCAAGCCCACTCAGTTGGGAGAGAATGGCCTCTTCAACAAATGGTGCTTGGGGAACTGGATATCCATAACCAAAAGAATGAGAGAGGAACACCATCTCACACCTTACACAAAAATCAACTCAAGATGGATCAAAGATCTAACTATAAGAGCCAAGACCATAAACACCTTGGATGATAATAAAGGGAAGCACCTACAGGATCTTATAATAGGAAATGTTTTCATGAACTTTGCACCCAAAACATGAGCAGCAAAAGAAAAAATAGATAAATGGGATCTCCTCAAAATTAAAAACTTCTGCACCACAAAGAAAGTAAAAGGCAGCCTACCCAATGGGAGAAAATAATTGGCAACCATATATCTGATAGGAGCCTAATATCCTGCATATGTAAAGAAATGCTACACCTCAAAAATAAAAAAGACAAACAACCCATTTAAAAAGTCAGTAAGTGACCTGAAACAACACTTCTCCAAGGAAGAAATACAAATGGCCAAAAAGCACATGAAAAGATGCTCAACATCGCTAGCTATTAGGGAAATGCAAATCAAAACTACAATGAGATACCATCTTACAACCATTATAATGGTGGCTACTAAAAAAAACAGCAGCCTATCAGGGTTGGAGAGGATGTGGAGGAGTGGGAATCCTCATCCACTGCTGTTGGTATTGTAGAATGGTCCAGCCACTATGGAGGACACTTTGCTGGTTCCTCAAAAAACTAACTATGGAACTTCCATATGATCCAGTGATTCCACTGCTGGGTTTTTATCCTGAAGAATTGAAAGCTAAGACACAAACAGATATATGCACACCAATGTTCATAGAGGCATTGTTCACAATTGTCAAAAGTTGGAATAAACCCAGGTGCCCATCAACAGACGAATGGGCAAACAGCATGTGGTACATACATAAAATGGAATATTACTCAGCTGTAAGAAGGAATAAAGTGCTAACACATGGGATAACATGGATGAATCTTGAAGACCTTATGTTGAGTGAAGCAAGCCAGGATTTGAAGAATAAACAGTACATGACCTCACTGATATAAATTAAGGAAATTGAGCAGTCTCAGAGAGGTGTTGTCTGTAAGATAGGTTTACAAGAAATAGAAAAAGCAAAGAAGGTTGTGAACCATCACCCATATGGATGTAATCTATGATAAAGTGATAGAGTGTAGTTGCATATTAAAGGGATAGGACAGGAGGGTAGTGATATTATTGTATTGGGTGGTGCAGGGTTGACAGGTGGGTAGATTGGGAAGGGTGGGTTAGAAGGTCCATGATACTGGGGGTAGGTTTGCGAGAGGGACAAGTTGAACACTTGGGATTTGTGTGTATGAGGTTGAAAGTACAGAGGTGCTAATGCTTTTTTGGAAATATGACAAGGAAGGGTCACTGGTTTAGAGTGTTGGTTTGGGGGCATTCGGGACAGGGCACACCTGGAGTAGGCTTCTAGGGAGTGTGTGAGTGTTCATTCTGTCATAATGTGTTGTATCACTGGGTGGAGACCCACATAATGAACGGGAAGGATTTGGGCTGTTATCTTTGGGAAGACTGATTTGTTCAGAAATAGAAAGGTTGTAGTCTTTCAAGAGCAAGGGCCATTCCTAATAGGGGAGGACAAACCAGTGTGTTAAGATCCCTTGTTACATGTAACTTTGAATCTTGTCATCCAAAGAATCAAGCCAGGGGTTCATCATGTGCCCTTTGGGGGATGGGGTGGGAGGAATAGAATAGATTAAACAGGGGGCATTTAATGGTCAGTGGAAATGTTCTTCATTACCATGCAGTGATGGACACAGGACATGGTAAATATCATCAAAATTTATAAAAGTATACTGTCTAAAATGTAAACCATAGTGTAAACCATTGACAATGTTTAGTAACTATGTTTCACTATTTGTATATCAGTTACAACAATGCTACCATCTACATATAAAAAGGTATTGATATGGGGGGGCAGGAAGGGTGAGGATGATGGGTATATGAGAGTCTCCTGTATTCTGTATGTGACTTTGCTGGGACCTAAAACTTCTTTGGAAACAAAATGAAAAACAGTAAGACACTGGGGAATGAGAGGAGGAAGGAGCTGCGGTACAGACTGGACAGCAGATATTGCAGTGATGAAAGGCAAAAGGTCAATGTTTTAATTTTATTTTATTTTAGTTTTTTTTTAATTTTATGTATTTTATCTCTTACATTTAAATTTATTATTATTTCATTTTCCTATTAATTGTATTCTGCTATTGTAATGGCTTCATGTTTGAAGAAGCTTTGACTCACAGAAGGATGACAACTGGGGTGGGGAAGGATCACTGGTGTGGGGTGTCAGGGATGGGGATGGCATAGGAGGAAGTTCACCTGAGCATAAATATAAGGTATATAAAAATGTTCATACGTTCATGGGGCATTGTCACAGTGGGTGGAGAATCACCAAAAAATGAGAGAATACTGAATTTCCATCCTGGAGAGTTCTGCCACATTCTCTAAGGGAGCAGCAACAGTCCCCCAAGTGTAAGGGCAGTGACTGGTAAAGGAAGATGATGCATTGGTGGGCCCTGATATTGATGACTAGCCTTATGAATCCTTGCTCTTGAAATTGAAACTTAGCATATTGTTATGGGGTGCCTAAGGGTTGCCTCCTAAGAGCCTCGTTGTTGCTCAGTTGTGGTCTCTCTCTAAGCCAAACTCAGCATATGAATGCATTACCTTCATCCCTGCTTGGGTCAAGACTCTCAGGGATGAGCCTCCGTGGCACCAAGGGATTGCTACCAAGCACCAACTGGCAATGCAACTGGAAAAAGATCTTGAATAAAAGGGGGAAAGGATAAAGACAAATGAGTTTATATGGCTAAGAGACTTCAAAATGAGTCGGGAGTTCGTCCCAGGGGTAACAATTATGCACATCTCAGTAGGATCTCATAGAATTCCAAAATGTATATCACCCCAAATAGTGGGGCTCCTGAGCGGTCTGGAGACACCCAGTTCCTATGTCATGGTGGCTAGCTCTGGAGTTTGGTTCCTTGCAAGTGGGCCCTACTTTGGTGTTTGTGCTCCTGAGAGTGACAGAGTTGGACTCAACTGTCTTCCCTGCACATGGCTCACCTGTCCCTTCTATTCAAACCTTTACTTGGTGCTGGAGTTTGTAGGTGTACGTCCAGAGAATTGAGCCTTTGGACTGTCCATCTGCCAGCTGCCCTGGAACCTCAGTGGAGCAGCAACTCCTACTCTACAGTTCACTGGACTCACCCAGGACAACCGGAGGGGAGATGATGATGGACAACAGTCATCCCAGGGAATGGAGAGAGTCTGCAGCTACAGTCAGGATAATATCATCCATCTTCCCTGTGGGATATAAGCCCCCTCTCAATTGGAGGTGGAGTGGACATCACCATCCCATACTCTTCAGGATCAGGGGAAGAGCTATGGACTAGAGTGGACTTACTGCTATTCTGCTATAAACATTTTGTGACTCAAGCAATGGAAGAAATTACAACATTGATGTGGAACCAGTGGCCACTGGAAGCTCTGGGGGCAGGGAGCAGGAAAAGCAGAGGGGACTTGGAAATTGGCCTGAGTATCACTGCTATGACAGATATAGGCCATTTTATATCATCATATAACATGCAGAATTGTCTGAGAGAGTGTTGTCTACAATGTGAACTATGGTCCATTCTTAAATGCAAAACCCCAGGATGTATTTATCAATTGCAATTAATGTGCCACTCTAATGAAGGATGTTTATGTGGGAGTTTGTGGGAGATGTGGGAGGTGGGGCATATGGGAATCCCTATATTTTTTGTGTAACATTTATGTAATCTAAATATTTTTTAAAAAGAAAGTTAAAAAAAAAGAGTGAAAAAGCAGCTGACTCAATGGAAGAAAATATTTGGCAAAGACATGTCTGAAAAGGGTTTAATATGCATGCTATATAAAGAGATCATACAACTTAACAATAAAAACACAAACTATGATTAAAAATGGACAAAAGACTTGGAGAGACAATAGTCTAAAGTAGAAATACAAATGACAGAGCAACACATGAAAAAAATAGTCAAGATCACCAGTGATTAGGGAAATACAAATCAAAACTACAATGAGATATCATTTCACATCTATTCGACTGGCTGATATTAAAAATTTTGGAAAACTCTAAATGTGGGAGAGTTTGTGGAGAGATAGGAACACTTATTCACTCTTGGTAGGAATGTAGAATGGTATAGCCACTGTGGATGTCTGTTTTGTAGTTCCTAATAGGTTGAGTATAGACTTGCCATGTGACCTGGCAATACCATTGTTATGTATATATCCAGTAGAACTGAGAGAAATGACACGAATAGAAACCTGCAAACCAATTTTCATAGCAGTTTTATGCACAGGAGCTTTCAGTTGGAAACAACCCAGGTATCCATCAAATGATAAATGTATAAACAAATTGTGGAGTATACACACAGTGGAATATTATGCAGCTGTAAGAAGATATGAAGTTGTAAAACATATGACAACATAGATGAACCTTGAGGACATCATGTTGAGTGAAGCAAGCCAGACACAAAAGGAGAAATACTGCATAACTGCTGAATTATGAACTAAATATATTATGTGAAATATGAATATGGGTAAAATTGCATATATAAGACCATTTTACTTTGAAGCTGAACATATGTCGGTTAATACTACAAAATGTTAATATCAGACAAAAAAAACCCCATTATACTAAGTGGAGGAAACCAGACACAGGATACTACATAATAGATTTTTAAATTTACATAAAATAGAAATCTGTTTATAAAGATGAAATTCGATTAGTGATTATGTAGGGCTGAGGAAGGAAAGCTAAGGTGTATGGAATTTTTCTTTTTAGAGTAATGAAATTGCTCTAAAATTTTTGAGATGAATGTCCAATATTGTGGTTAAACTCAAAGCCATTTATTATACACTTTAGATAGATAATAAGGTATGTGAATATGTCTCAATAAAACTGCTCAATAAACAAATAAATAATTGTGCAAAATAGCCAGAAATAGCAGCTATATACAGCAGGGGAAACAGAGAGATTGAGAGGTGAGGAATTTTCCTGTTTGTCTGTTTTTTTTTTTTATTATTGAAATACTGAAAATGCTTTCATAATCATTGAAATGATGAACACACAACTATGTGATTATAACAAATACCATTGATTGTACACTTTGGATAAATTGTATGCTTTATTAATATGTATCAATAAAATGGTTTTGTTTTAAACAGATTACAAATGTGGCTACAAAATCTATGAGAATAGGGTATATTTCAAAATAAATGGGGTTTGCACAATTGGTCATTTGTTGGAAGGAAATAAAAGTAAATTCAAAACTTAGCACCAATTACCATATAATTTGAAGTTAGAGGAACAATCAATAATTTCATAAGACTTCTATAGGAAAGTATAGATGAACTCTCTGAGCATAAACTTAGATGAAAAAAATACAAAGGAATAAAACTGAGTACAGAAATGATGGACTTAAGCTCATGAAGACTTGCATGTAAAAACAGTATAATGAAAAGAGCCCACAAATGAAAAACTAAGGAAAATATTTAGAACATATTTGATATTACGAAGTGTAACAATATAGATGTAAAAAAGTTGTTGTAAATAAGAATAAATCATGCCAAGAAGTTAAAGAATCAAAGGGTGTGAACCATTGATTAAGATAGCAAGAATAACTGATAAATGTGAAAATATGTTCACTGTCACTAACAGTCAATGAAAGGGAAATAAAAATATTCAGGAAAGCTAATTTCCCAGTAAGCAATTTGACAAATAAATTTCAAATGCCCAAAGGTGAAGAGGATATGTTAAAATATGAAAACTGTGAATTGCCAATAGAAGGTGACTTGTCCAGTAAGGGTCTTTACCAATTTTTGGGGGGCGGATGTTTTGGGGCTGAATCAACCAGAGGCTGGAATTTCCTTATTTGGGGAGCATCTGTCCAGAAGTAGGAGTTTAATTCACAACCTGTCCTGAATCCTTTGAGGTTTAATTATTATAATTATCATGTTTGATTGGGATGAATACAATGTGATGCCTAAGGGAATGTCTGCAGTTTAGACAGACTTGGTTTGAACCACGTGTTTGCCTCTTCACTATCTATGTGACTTTGAGCTAGTTACCTAATTTCTGTAAGTCCTTCCTTCCTCATCCATAAAAAAGGAAAAAATGATCCTAGCCACATCAAAGAGTTAAAAAAATTTAATGAGACTATAAGTGTAAAATTCTTAAACAGTGTTAAAAATAGGGCGTGTTGTAATTTTCATTCCATGATTTTGTAGTCCATTTCCAGCTGAAAGTCTTTCATTAATTCAATAAACTTGTATTTTTCAGATCCAGACTCCTCTGTATATTTAACCATCCACCGATCTATTTGTCCCTCCATTCAACAAATATTATCTCAGCAGGAGATGGTTACTTTCATGCTTTGTGAATTTCATCTCAATAAAATTGCTTGGGAAAAAAGGAATGTAGTTCTTCATTCACCATGAAATCACAGTTATACACTCCTTAGATTATCCTCTAGCTGCAGCTAATAGTATAAATATAATGATGTCCTTATATTACAAAATATTAAGAATAGGGTGATACATAGGAAAATTACAACTAATGTAACTTAATGATAGTTTGCCATAATATTGTACTATTTTTGCTGCAATGATAAAGGTGTTACTATATCAATTCTATGGTTCAACATTAGGGGGGTATAAAA
>JAQZBX010113356.1:0-10113 GCA_029593785.1 Cabassous unicinctus | reverse complement strand
TCTTTCTTTCCAGTCTCTGTCTCTTTTATTTGTTTTTGTTTGATTGTTTGTTTGTTTTGACTACCTTAGTGTTCTGTTTAGGGCTTCCAGCACAATACTGAATAGAAAGGAGTTCTCTAGCTTTATGTCCTTACCATTTTTCCAGAGTTTGAAAAATTATTGAGGACATCAAATAGCTTTTCTTTATGTTGCCTTTATCGATTTGTGATTACTGTAATATAAAATAAAACTTACAAATATGTGTTTATTAATGCACTAAAATAACATCCCCCATTACATGGAAACATAAATATTGTATTTTGTAATTTAAAAAAACTATATTTTATTCGACAAAAATAGTGAGATTTTGCAATTTTTTAAACATCTGGTTTAATAAGATACAGAGAACTTGTCTGTTGCTACATTCAATCTGTTGAAATATTTTGTTTTTTGTTGATGTATATGAAGAAAATCCAGACTCTAACAGGTATATGTTGGGGAAAGGAGAAGTAGTGTAATATAATTTGTAGATAATTGTGCTTATTATCTTTTGATAATTTACTGAAACTTGCCAAGAGGTTCTTTCTTAAAGCTCGGTTGCAATGTGGAATCTGAAACCACATATCTTAAGGTGTTTTACTTCTTATGTTAAAATTCATTGCGCTAATATGGAATTTTAAGGGATCCTTTACCCATGCATAAATTTGTAACATCATGCATTGTTCATTGGGAGTGATACTGATTTATTGAGTGTATTGGTTTCACAGGGCTGCTGCAGCAAATTACAATACACTGGGTGGCTTAAAGCAACAGAACTTTATTCTTTCCCAGTCCTGGATGCTCTAAGTCTGGAATCAAGGTGCTGGCAGGGCCATTCGCACTTTAAAGGCTCTAAGAGACACTCTTTCCTCATCTCTGCCTAGCTGCTGGGTGGTTGTGGCAGCGTATCTCCTGATCTAGAGTTTGAAACACAAATTGGTACTGTTTCTTCTTGAGTCACGTTTATCCCATTGTTTTATAACTAATGTTTGAATTTTGTCTTTGTTGTCAAATGGCATAAAAGTATTCATAATGTTCACTTACAATTTTAATGTTTGTAGGAACTATTGTGGTAACCTCTCATTCATTCCTGTTATTGCTAATTTTTTTTTCTCTTTCCTCTTTTTTCTTCATTATTCTTACTGGGGACTTTTCAAGTTTAATAATCTTTTCAAAGTACGAAGTCTGACTGGTAAAATGTTTGGTTGTCTTTTCATCTTTCACTACTTTATTTTTTTATATTTAGTCTTTCACTTTTCTACTTCATATAATTTGTTCATTTTATTTTAACTTCTTAAACTGGAAATGTAAATAACCTTTATAAAAATTATTTTCTAATATAATCTCATAAAACTAATGTTTTCCCTCCTAGCACTGCTTTAGCTACATTCCACCAATTTTTACATGTGGAATTGAATTAAAATAATTTAATTCAAAATATTTTCGAATTTCTCTTTTCATTTCTTTTTGTCATTTGTGTGTAACTTATAACTATCATTCAGGTGAAAGTAGTTGATACATCTGTCATTATCTTCTATATCATGGTTGATTTCTATTTATATTTGTATAAATTCCTGAGGAAGTCATGTTAAAATATTCTAGTATGATTGTGGGTTTGTCTACTTCTTCATTATATTGCTCCATTTTAACTTAGTGCATCTCTAATTGAGTGCATACACACATTTTTGATAGCTCTGTTCCTGGATGAATTTGATTTTTGTTATTATGAAACTTTCCACTTTATATCTGATGAGTCATTTTCTTTCCATAAAGTTTATTTTCTGTGTTTAATGGATCCATTCTTACTTTCTTATGCTTATGATTTGCTTGAAACATTTTCTATCCATTTACTTTCATATCATGTGTTGCTTTATAAATCCCTCAACTCAGAACCTCCAGTGGCCACTGACTCCACATCCATGATAAATTTCTTCCATTGCTAGAATCACAAGTCTACAGTAGAACAAGTGTAAGTCTACTTTAGCCCATCATCCATTCCCCAACCATGAGGATTCTGTGATGGTGATGCCCACTCCATCTCTAATTGAGAAGGGGCTTAGGTCCCATGGGGCAGATGGATGGGACTTCCTTCCTTGCATTTGCAGGCTCTTTCTGTTCCTTGAGATGGTCGTTGTCAGTCATCTTCTCCTTGTTAGTTGTCCTGGGTGAGTCCAATGAACTGGAGAGTAGGTGTTGCAAGTCTGTTGATATTCAGGGCCCAACTGACACATGGACAGCCCAAAGATTAAAGTCTCTTCTATATACAACTGCCAACTCTACTACTAGCTATAGGTTCAAATAAGGGGCAACAGAGCCATGTGTAGGGAAAAAACAACTAAGTCCAACTCTATCACACTGAAGAATGTAAATTCCAAAGTAGGGTACCCTGGCAGTGTGCCAAACTCCTCAGCTGTCTGCTCTGCCTATAGTGTCTGGATGTCTCCAGGGACCTCAGGAGCCCAGCTATTTGAGCTATTTTCTATAACTGCCTATGAGTTCCTGCTGAGACAACATAAGTCTAACATTTCAAATGACCTCCTGACTCACTTTGAAGTCTCTTAGCCATATAAATTCATTTGTCTTTACCATTTCCCTCTTTTGGTCAAGGTCTTTTTCCAGTTGCATTGCTAGTTGGTGCTTGGTAGTAATTCCTTGGTGCTAGGGAGGTTCATGCCTGGGAGTCATGTCCCACGTTGGGGGGAATGTAATGTATTTATACAATGAGTTTTGGCTTAGAGAGAGGCCACATTTGAGCAACAATGAGGCTTACCGTGAGTAATGCTTAGGCACAATATTATACTATGCTAAGTTTCAATTACAAAAGTAGGTTCATAAGTACAGTCATCACAATCAAGGGGCTATCTTTCACTAGTCTCTGTCTCTGTATTCAGGGGATTCTTGCTGTCCCATTAGAGATAGTTGCACACTCCACAGGATGGGAATTCGATATTGTTTCATTATTGTGTGGATCTCCACCCATTGTGACAATGCTCCATGAACACTTTAACACAGTTATATGCCTTATAGGTATGCTCCAGGTGAACCTCCTCCCATGAATCTCCCCTCCCTGACACCCTGTACCAATGATTCTCCCCTGCTACAGTTGTAACTCTCTGTAATCCAATACTTCTTCAAAATTGAAACCAAAAAAAATAACCAAAAACAATTAATAGAAAAATGATAAAATAATGATTTTTAAAATAGGAATAAAATATAAATTTTTTTAAAAAGTTTGAAATAATGGAAAAATAAAATAGATAAAATTTTTAAAAAATTAACATTATGTCTATCATCACTGTAAGATCTGTTGTGTAGAATGTACAGTGACACTTGTTTGCATTTATTTGCCCAAAATCTAATTTTTTTCATTTTGTTCAAAGAAGCTTCAGGTTACAGAAAGGTCACATATAGAATATAGGTAATTCCTGTATACCCAACATCCTCTACCTTGTCTCCTTTCCTGTATTAATAACATTTAATATGTGGATGGTACAATTGTTACAATTGATGTACAGATATTGAACATTGCTACTAACCATGATCAGTGATTTACATTGTGGTTACATTATGGACCACACACTTTTACAGTTTGATGAAGTTTGATGTGGACTGTATTCATCCTTGCAAGATCCTGTAGAACAATTCCATCGTCCCTTTACAGAAAGTCATGTGATGACATGGTAGAATCAAAGTCCTATGCTTGATTTAATAAAGTAAAAGTGAAACCTCTGAATTTAATAAAATAAAAAAGGGATATCATGCCCAGCAAACATAGGAGTTTATAAGCACAATGTCTTTTTGGAATTCATAAATAATATCAAATAGCCACACCTACATATTTAAGAAGATATGTGTTCCTAAATGTGCCATAATGTTAAATTTATTCATCAAAGCTTGAATCTCTCATTTCAAGAATTTGTTCAGTAGACATGTAAAACATTGAAAGAATAGATTGATTTTAAATGTTAAGTGCTGTCCAAATCAGGAAGTAAATGCTATTCTCAAGCAGGTAACAACTGATTTTATACTCATTGACATTATATACAATGAGATACATATAAAATATTATTTCTTTACTTTGTTTCCGTGCACATTCAGGACTTGGTCAAAATAATTCTTTTTAAATTAGCCAAATACTTTGCTCATATGTTCCAAAGACAGATGTAATCAGTGTGCTTGTAGGTATATGTAGCTCTATACAGCCTGATTTTTAGAATGCTGAAATAATACGTGGAGGAGGAAATTTCTGAAATTACAACTGCTAAATAAAAGTTTCAACAGTTATTCAATAATTCTGATGTACCCCTTAGAAATCATTTAGTAAACAATAGAAACTAAGGACTGAAATTAGTGAGGCCACTTAAATATTGCATTACATTTGTGCTATCACATCAAGATTATAATGAGAGTGAGTGTAGCTCAGTGGTTTAAGCTCCAGCTTCCCATGTACAAAGTCCTGGGATCAATCCCCAGCACTTCAGTTTTAAAAATTATGTTGACACTTCCTTTCACATTTGTGATAGATTTAGAACATGGAAATGGTGATCTAACTTACATTATTCCAGCCCTTAGCCATTTGAGATATACCACACATTGTGGAGATGAAAAAGTCATCCCCACTATGTCTTTTATGAGTTTTTGATCCATGGTATATTTCATCAAGATAAAATAGTTTTATTCTATAATACTGAATTTCTGTATTCTTTCATATTGGGCACTTGTTAGCAGAAACTGCACATCTCTTCATTCTGCCACTCTTCTTTATTCTATTCCTAGTGATTTCTCTCTAAACTTACATTTGATGCAGTCGTCTACTCCTACTGCAGCCTAGAGGGATCCATGCCTTCAGTTTCTGGCACCCACAATGCTGTTACAGAGTGAATTTTATGACACTCCAATTTCATCAAGTCAAGTGCCTTCTTAAATTTCTTCAGTGAGTCTTCATTGCCCTCAAAATGAAATTCAAACCTTCACCGTAATATAAGCATTTTGTAATGTGATTTGTATCCATAGTTCCAACCTCTCTATCCCCCCCTTCAACAACCTGGCTCCTGGTTGAGAAAAAATGTGGATTCAAACACTATGATTTGGAAATCACAAACTATGGCAATCCTACTATTTTGCCTACAAAAGGTATATGCGAATATTTCTAGCATTTTAGAAATATATTACCTCTTTGATTTTACACATGATATTGTTGTAATGTGTCTTCTCCTGCTTTTCACTCAAGATGCTAATAACCGGTTTTCCTTAAGATTTGAACCCAGTGCCACATTCTCTTGAATGTATCCTACACTCAACTCTTCTCACTCTCCTCAAACCCCCTACTGATCCACCTCCCTTGTTATTCTCAGACAACCCAGCTTATTACTAAAAAATTCATTTCATCCATTATGAGAGATCAGCCACAACTGTGAGAATACCTTCTATAAACTTGTCATCACCTCTGTTATCCATGTCTGAGTGCCTGGTTTGCTTCATAATATTTGAGGTTATTATACATCACAGAGCTTTTGTTCAATTTTGTCCTACCTTATTCAGAGTACAGCTCCTTCTCTCACTACCCCACCATTCCTCAGAGTGAATGGTTCCCACTCTAATTCATCATGCATAACCTTTGTGCATGCTCACATCCCTCCCATCATAAAAATCGTCTCCCTAACCTACATCTCTGGAGCAACCTTGTAATATTCCTCCATATTTCATCTAATTATCTCACAGAATATTTTTCAGAACATTTACCATAATCACTTTCTCTTATCCTTTTAACTATTCAACCACTTCTACCTGCTTTCAAATTCATCAATCAAAACGACTCTGCAGAAAAAAGAAATCCATTCATGAGACTAATTTTCTAACCTGTAAACCTGGTCATGTTATTTCAGCAATTCATATCTTATGGCAAAAATAGATGAAATTCAAGCCCACTCAAGGATGTAAAATACTTTTCAGGATATGGCTTCTAAAATTTATCATCACATTTCTGTCATACTTTTTGCCATGTCCTTTTTGGTTGTTTGTTTAGAAACCTTCATAATTTTGATGGAATTCCTCCTTGTTCCATAGTATTCCCTATCTTCTCAATTTGTTCTAATTGAAATGTCTGCCACAAAATTACTTTCCATGGTGAATTTTCTTCTCAGTATTTAGGAAGTGTCTTCTTTAGGGGAATACTCCCTTTTCATTTGATGTGGTCTAGGCAGTCCCTATTCATAACTCTGGTGCTTTCCTTGACACGGTGTTAATGCAATTGGCCTTATTTTGTACCCTCTGTATTACTTTGTCCTGCATACTTTTTAGGCATCTCCTTCTTGAGGTTACTTCAAACTAAAAGCCTGCATTTGATTTGTCTCCAGCAGAAGATGGTAAACATTTTCTGTAAATGGGCAGGGAGTAAATATTTCAGGCTTTGTGGCCACATAGTCTCTGTTAGAAACTCAAACTCTGCCATATTAGCACAAAAATAACCATAGACAATACATAAATGAATGAGTGCGGCTTTGTTCCAATAAAACATTATATAAGGACATGGAAATTTGAATTTCCTACAATTTTAACCTGTCATGAAATATTATGCTCCCTTTTATTTTTTAACCCTGTAAAATATGAATGTCAATTTTAACTCTCAGGTCATTCAAGAACAAGTAATTAATTACATTTGGACTGCTTAATCCATTTGAGTAATTCCTGCATTTCACACAAAACTTACCTGCTCATAGGAACTTACAAATATCTGTGGTAGGAATGAAGGAATTAAGTGGGTCTATGTAAGTTTTTTTTTAAAATGCATTGATGATTGAGTCATAAATAAATGAACCAATTATGTTTGACTCTCAGTAATACTGTTTTATTACTCTCAGAGTTATAAATGATTTTGTATGACCCTTATCTTCAAACATATTGGACCAAATTAAGGGCAACAACATGATTATCTCAACAGAACAAGCATTTGACAAAATCCAACATTGTTTCATGATAAACAGAGTTAAGGGAACTACCTAAATTGGATAAATCTCATCTACAAAAAATCCACAGCTACCAGATGTGAATAAATCTAAGAACAACACAAGAGGAGGATGGAGGTTCTCACTATTGCTATTCAACCTTGGACTGGAAGTTGTAGGCAGGGAATAAGACAAGATAAAGAAATAAATCTCACCCAGTTTGAATGTAAAGTAGCTTCATTCTCCTTCACTTCTCCTCCCTTGTGTATCCTAGGTCCATTGGTAGCTCCTCACACATCTCCAGGGGCTCCTTATACTAGACCTCTCATGCAGACATCATATTAAATCTGCCTTCTTTGATTGGCACAAAAACCTTAGATACCTTCTTTGCTGGCAGTTGCTGTATCTGACCCTTTACAGTTTCAACCAGACTGCATAGATGTGGACAAAGATGTTGACCCATCTGGTGAAAGTTGTGGATTATGGTTCTTGTGGCTGAGTAGGGATCCAGTGATCCCTAAACCCCCATAATCTTTATGCAAGGTATGGGTTACACCTGTGGGTAATGCCCTGAGACAGAACAAGGGGACATTTAAATGGTTCCACCTAATTTAGAAAGATCAAATTGCAGCAATCACATTGAGAGTAACAGGATGATGAGAGCAAGATCTTAGCTATTTTCATCAAGTGGGGACAGAAGAAAGGGAAGAATTCCCCCTTGCACAGAAGGAGAGATTCTAAAGCTAGCACCCAATTTCCTTCACCATAAATCCAAAGCCTATGTAAACTCTACAGGGATGGTCACAAAGTTCCCTTCAGAGCACTGGCCCACCACAAGGAGGTGAGTGGTTGAACTGTGTGTTTGTTTGTGTGACTTTGTGTGTGTTTTTGAGAGAGACGGGGAGAGAGACAGGGAGAGAGAGAGAGAATCAGTGATTATTGCATTACCTGCGTTTCTCCTCATCAGCCAGTCATTTTCTCCCCTCCCATTTTCTTTCTTTCTTCCACTCAGTGTATGCAAAACCTTGTCTTAAATTTATGCTTCATTTTTCTTAAGGTGTTCCATGTGGCCACACAGGAAACATTTTCACCAGTGAGACATGAATGAACATTCTGGTCAGCAATATCATCAAGTCAGCCACTCTGAACACTGCATGGAGAGGGGACTCTCTTGCTCAAGCTACCTACTAAGAGGGTAGACCTCAATGTTCTCTTCAAAGTTAAACTACAGCTAGCCTGTTGCATATGTAGCACCTATCCTGTTTCTAGGCTCCACACCACCAATACCAGGGTCCATCAAGCAATATGCCTTAAAGACAACCCAAGCACTGTGTGCAGATAGCACTGGACAATTGTTCCAGCTCCTGAAACCTGAGTGGCAGCTCCACCCAGAGGTCTAATATTGTGTACTAGCTTGGAAATAAGTTCCCAATGAGAGTCTGGAAAGTAACCTGAATACTTCTGGATAGGTTGAGATACCTTGTTTAAAGTAAAAATGCTATGTGATCTTTGCCTCTCAGGTTTGCTCATTCCTCTTAGCTGCTCTCCCTGCTCTTTGGACTTCTCTTGTTAGGAAGTAGAAGAAGATAAGGCATAATGTTTTACTGAACATTCCCCCATTCCACACAGACCTGAAACCCAGGCTTAGGGTGTACAAGAGCCAGCTAGACAAGGAAACTCCACACTTAGCCACACATGTGTATAGTTCACACCAAGCTGTCTTTCTCTCTCGGGAAGCTCAGGGTCATTACACAGGCCATTAAGCAAGGCTGGTGGATTAGAGGAGCCCCAGCAGCCTCCCTGCCTGCTCTGTGCCTAGACTCCAGATATGAAGTATGTGAGGTTGAAGGGAACTAGCTGGGCCTCTATAGAATTCCACTGAGCCTACACAGATGGGTGGGCAGCTAGCAAATATTCCTCATCAGTGGAACCAGTTTCATAATTGACTGTGAATACAGGTTCCCATAAGCTCCATTTGCAACCTGAATGGGATCATCTCCTTTTCCTATCCCAATCACACCACTTCTGCCTATTCTCCATACACACACCTATATAAAGTTAAAGGGTTAGAAGGAATACGATAGAGTCTAATTTATACTGAGCAGTTCCAATATATCTTTAAGCATTTTTGTTATATTTCTTCTAAAAATAGACAATGAAAAAAACCTATTTAATCAAATCAAGCAGGTACAGTACTGAAATCCAGAAATGGGTGGGGAAGCAACACCACTCTCACCCTCCTCCCATCCTCTTGTTACCTTGAGAAGTCAAAGCAGACACTGAGTTAAGAGGTAAGGATTTCCCATCTATCCCCTAAACCCAAAAACCTGGGATATCCTACACTTATACCCCAATAGTCCTATACAGGCAGAAGACAGCACATGATGATTTGAACAAATAAATGTAATAAGAGTGGCAAAGATCTCTGATTATGATCAGAGAATTTCTAATGTCAGGGCTATTAGATAATGTGTAAGTGTGTGCTGATTATCTTGACATTTTCTAAATTTTCAATCTACTCTGAAGCTCATTCACATTGCAGAAACCAGTTCCTTGCCTACATAGGAAGTCTCTATTTCCTAGCTCGTAAAATTTGCCTGCATTCTTCCTCACACAGCTCCATGACCACTTGTATCTTCAAACCACCAATGGCATTTGATCCGTCACACTTCCAATCTGATTTCCTCTTCTGTCACCAGTTGGAATACATTCTCTGCTTTTAAATACTTCACTGATTAGTTTTCCCTTACCATAATCTCCATTCTGAATGACACAATGTCAACTGATTAATAACCTTAATTGCATCCACAAAACTGCCTTTTTCCCATTAACAGCATAATTATGGGAGTGATAACTTATAATATTCACAGTCCTGGGGATTATGGGAAGACATCTTACTTTCACCAAAATTTATACAAAGTTCCACAACCATCTACTGTATTAACAGTTTTGCATAATGACATTATTCCATGAAAGCAACTAAATAATATACCATTGTTTTAACCACAAAACAGTTTCATTTATGTAAAAGCAGAATGTTAATTACATAACAGTAAATATAATGTGGAATTTTAACATGAGAAAAGGACTTCAGTGAGTTTGATTTCCCTTAATGTATCTGTGATCCTGGACTTTTTTTTTTTTTTTTTTT
>JAQZBX010113355.1:0-10112 GCA_029593785.1 Cabassous unicinctus | reverse complement strand
TAAATTGAAGGAGATCATAATGTTAAAAAGAAAAAAAAATTGGAGCTGAAATTGCTGCACATTTATGATATATTCTAAAAACAATAAACCAGTGTTGAAAATTCCAGAGAGACTGGTTTATGCTTTATGGGTCCTGGCTCATATTTTGATTATGTGCTCCCTTTAATACTTAGCACATTGCACACAGAAAACTTTCAAATTTGCTGACTGAACACAATCATAAATTACTATGTGCTTCCTCCAGAAAATGTCTGTGAAATATTAAAGCATGTGTTAGCTGTCAAGAAAAGTATATCCAATTATTGCGAACACAGTTCAGATAAGGAATGCACAACAGGTTGAGCATAAATTACAGCTAGCAAGGCTCAATTAAAAAACACATAGACACCCCTTTTTAGCATATTTGAGAGATTTTTTTTCAAGTACTTCTTACATATGTGAAGCAAAGAGCTAATATGTTTAAACTCAGATAGAGGTTAATGTACATACTTAATAAATGGTCTTTTTCTCAAAAAAAAAAAAGAAAATAAGAGAGGAAAATAAGTGTACATTAGAGACAATGTGAAGAAATTGGAACTCTATAGCATTGTTGGTGAGAATGTAAAATGTTGCATCACTGTGGAAAGCAGCAACACATCAGTTCCTCAAAAGAATTACTGAATTACCATGTGATGCAGCCATCCCACTTCTAGGTAAATACCCAAAGATAGGGAAAACAGGGTCTAAAGCAGAAAATTGTACACCAATATTTACAGCAACATTATTCAAAATAGCAAAGAGTTGGAAACACCTGAGTGCACATCAACGAATGGATAAATGAAATGTGGCACATACACCGAATGACATATTATTTGATAATAAATAAGAAGTTCTGAGACATCCTGAACTATGGAAGAACGTTAAAAACAATATACTCAATGAAATAAGCAAGACACAAAAGGACAAATATTGTAAGATGTTAAATCATTAGAAATGTCTGGAAATATCAAATCTATACAGAAAGTAGATTAGAGGTTATCAGAGGATGGGAGGAGAAGAAAGGAGGAATATATGTTTGGTCGGTATGGAGTGTGTGTAAATAAAATCAGTAAAAATTTTGGCTTAGAGGTAGTGTTAAGGTTAAGGTCAATGTTAGTACTTTGGTTAAGATGTGAACTATAGTTAGGATTAGGGATTGTGTTAGAATTGTGGTAAGTCTTAGGTTTAGAGTTAAACTTAGGGTGTCATTAGAGTTTGATTTAAAGATAGGTTTATGGTTTTTTGTAGGCATTTGGTTATGGGAATGATGTGTTGGAGTTAAAGCTCAGTTTAGGGTTAGTGTTAGCTTTGCTTATGGTTAGGATAATGATAAAGCTTTTATTTAGTGTTATGTTTAGGCTAAAGATTATGTTTTTGTTAGGGTTAGGGTTTGATTTAAGATTCTGCTTAAAGTTAGGCTTAGGTTTGGGTTAGTTTTAGGTTTAGGGTTAGACTAGAATTAGGAGGGGGTTAAGGATATACTTTGGTTTAGGGTTAGTATTATGGTTAGATTAAGGGTTAGGAGGGGCTATATGTTAGGATAAGGTTTAAATTTATGTGTGCTGCTAGTGTTGGTATTAATGATTAGGTTCAGTGTGAGAATTATACATACAGTTAGAGTCAAGGTTTGGGTTAAATTTAGCATTAATATCATGTTTAGGTTTATGGGTAGTGTTAAGGTCAGAGTTTGGTATAACATTTGGGTTTGTTTATGGTTAAGTTCACATTAAAGTGAGGATTGGGGAAAGTATAGAGTGAGGGTTAGGTTTAAGGTTAAGGATAATATTATTGTTGGTTAGAGTAAGGTTAAGGGAAAAATTAATTTGGCATAGATTTCAAAGGAGGGGACGTTAGCTTTTTTCTTTTTTTATGTTTTAAAGTTTTTTTTTAAATTTACAAACTTTCTAATTGAAGTTTTTCATTCATACATGAACATCTGTGAGCAATAAGTGCATAGTAAAAGTTCTGAACTTGCCAAACAAAAATGCATATCATCATACAGGGCTCCCATAGATCACCCCCTCACTAGCATCTTGCATTGTGAAACAATTGTTACAAACTATCAAAGAGCATTATCAAAACATTACTAACTAGAGCCAATACCTTACATTTGGTGTATTTTACCACCAAACCACCTTGTTATTGACACCCTGCATGCAGTAGTATTATATACTTGTTGTCATTCATGAGAGAATGTTCTCATATTTGTTTGGTTTACCACAGTCCACCTTCCACAACAGGATTCATTGTGTTATACAGTCCCATGCTTTGTACAATCCATTTGAAGTGTACACTCATTGGATCTCATATTCCTCACAGAGTTTTGCTGTTATCACCTCAGTCAATTTTAGAACATTTTCATTACTCCAAAAGGTAAAATCCCATAGCCCTTTATACCCCTCTAACGTTGTCCCTTAGAATTGAAAAAAAAAACTTCTTTGCCATTGCTACAAAATTTATATTACAGTTTATCCATATGTTACATTAGTTGTAATTTTCCCAGGTTTCACCACATTCTTAACACTTTTTAAAAGAACATTCTTATACTCATATTGTTAACCACAATCTTCATCACCATCAAAATCACTACGTTATACAGTCCCCACATTTATTCTCTAGCTTCCTTTCAATTGAAATATTGTATCCACAGACTACCTCTTTTAGCCACAATCACATTTATAAATCTGCAGTGTTAGTCATATTCTTTATAATATATTACCATCAACTTTTTTCATTTCTATACGTTTACAATAAATCTTATTAAAATTCTACATACATTAAGCATTAGCTCCCATTCTCAACTCACATTCTATTTCCTTGTAACATATACTCTATAGTTTACCTCCATGGTATTACTCATCATTTTACTTCATATTATTGAGACCATAAAATATTTGTCATTTTTTGTCTGGCTTATTTCACTCAACATAATGTCCTCAAGGTTCATCCATGTTTCCATCTACATCTCGATTTCATTTCTTCTTTCACATGAATAGTATTCCATTTTATGCATATACCATATTTTGTTTATTCACTCATCAGTTGATGGACACTTAGGTGTTTCCATATTTTAGCAATTGTGAAAAATGCTATTATGAACATTGGTATGCAATTGTCATTTCGTGCCCGTGCTTTCAGTTCTTCCTAATATTTTCCTAATAATGGGATTGCTGGATCATATAGATGTTCTATATTTACTTTCTTGAGAAAGGGCCAAACTCTCTTCTACAAATGATGCACCATTTTACATTTCCACCAACAGTGAAGGAGTGTTCCTATTTCTCCAAATCCTCTCCAGCACTTGTAGTTTTCTGTTTTTTAAATAATTGTCATCCTATAAGGTGTGAAATGATATCTCAGTGTAGTTTTGATCTACATGTCCCTAATAGCTAATGATGTTGAAAAATTGTTGATGTGCTTTTTGGCCATTTGTTTTTCCTCTTTGGAGAAAAGTTTATTCAAGTCTTTTGCCCTTTTAAAAATTGAGTTGCTTGTCCTTACTTTTGGTTGTATTATCTCTTTATCTAACATGGATATCAATCCCTTATTAGGTATGTGGTTTCCAATATTTTCTCCCATTGACAAGGCTGCCTATTCACCATCTTGACAAATTCCTTTGATGCACAAAAGTGTTTAAGTTTGAGGAGGTCCCATTTATCTATTTTTTCTTTAGTTGCTTATGCTTTGGATGTAAGGTTTAAGAAACCACCACCTACCATAAGAACTTGAAGAAGTTTTCTTACATTTTCTTCTAATAGTTTTCGGGTTGTAGCTTTTATATCTTTGGTCCATATTCAGTTAAATTTGTATAAGTTGTGAGATAGGGGACCTCCTTCTTTCTTTTGGATATGGATATCCAGTTCTCCCAGCACCATTTGTTGAATAGACAGTTTTGATTCTTCTGGAATCTTTCTTGCAGACTCAGGTATAGAGCACTTTTGTCCAAACCCTTGGACTTTGCCAAGAATAACTCATCCTTATACTAGAAGAGAAATAAAAGAACCATGAAATGAAATAATGTAGGGCTCCTGACAAGTACCAGAGCTCCAGGGGCAGAGGTCCACATTAGCTGTGGAGAATACAAGCTAATACAGGAGGAGAGTGTTAAGGAGGAAGAGGTGGTAAATGCCTGAAGTGATCGTTATTTCTTTGTGTACAGTTCATTTAATTAAAATTTAATTGCCATTAAAAAGTTCATTGGCTTTTTCTGAAAGTAAAACATTTCAGCCATGGTCAAAAATGATTAAAGATGTTGAAGGGGATATTAGTCAGACTCTTTAGTTGAAGATGTTAGGAAGACATCCAGAATTGCTTTACCCAAATAAGAAATTCAGTTTGGGATATTGGAGTTCTACAGAAGTGAAGTACAGCAAGAGTCAGGCTGCCCTGAGACATTGCATCTGATTCAGGTAAATACCATGCACAGGAAGGATTCTGTCTGTGTCCTAGCAGCAAATCAAGAAGACCTCTGGTTGTCAGTGGGAAATTAGCATCTTCTCATGTTTATCCTCTTGTGTATCCATGGCTTCCAGCATCTCTAGTCTAGTTTCTTAAAATAGCTTTTGAGGTGTGTGTGGCTAGCTCAAGGGACATTATTTTGTAACATACACATCATGTTTTCCCATTTTAAAAAATGCTGTTGCCAATTCAAATAGATGATGACTAGTTTCTTAGAAAAGCACTTGCCAAAAAAAGCTAATAAACCATTCCTGAATTTTTTCCTAATAATGTATTCTACAACTTTTTTGAAAGCCTTTATTGGCACTAATTGTTTTCCTATCAATTCTTTGAGGTTTTCTATATATAGGATTTTGTCATCTGCGAATAGAAATAGCTTTACTTCTTTCTTTCAAATTTGGTTGCCTTTTATTTATTTTGCTTTTCTAATTTCTCTTGCTAGAACTTCTTGTAAAATGTTGAACAGTACTGGTGAAAGCAGACATTCTTGTCTTGTACTCAAAATTAGGGAGGAAACTTTCAGTCTTTCAGCATTGACATCAATTAACATTGATTTACTTATGCTGAAACATCAATGTATTTCTAGGGAAAATCCTTATTAGTCAAGGTGAATAATCCTGTTAATATACTGTTGAATTCTGTTTGCCAGTATTTTGTTGAGAATTTTTGCAGTTATTGTTCATAATTGGTCTTAAATTTTATTTTCCTTTACTATCTTTATCTGACTTTGGTAACAGGGTAAATCTAACCTCATAGAATAAGTTACGGATTGCTTTCTCCTGTTGACATTTTTGGAAGAATTTGAGAAGAGTTGCTAATTCTTCTTTGAATGTTTGGTAGAATTCACCATTGAAGGCATCTAGTATTGGGCATTTGTGTTTTACTATATTGAGTCATTCTCTACTTCTTATAGGTCTGTTGAGATGTTTTGTTTTTCTTGAGTCACTTTGAGGTATTTGTGTGTTTCTAGAAATATGACTAATTCACCTAGATTATCCAATTAGTTGGCATACAATTGCTCATAATATTATTTTATAATCCTATATTTCTGTAAGATCAATAGTCAATTTGAATTTTGATATTAGTCATTTGAATCAGAGATTAAGACCAAGCTTATTTTCCAGAATATCCTTCCTGACCAAGTTACAATAGTTTCTAATTACTCATATTCTTATATTCTTCTCAATGTAGTTTTAAAATACTCCATTATGTAGACTGATAAGTTTCTATAATGAGTTTCATAATCTGTTAAATTCTTTCATTTATTCATTCATTTGACACAAATTGCCAAGTATCTATCATAGATGAAGCATTTGGGAAAATATTGGAGATACGTTGATTAACAAATAAGTAATGGTTGTGACAAAGTCTCTTTTTTTTTTCTAGATCAAGCTGCCAATCCCTTACTCCTCACATACTACTACCTGCTCCTTCCCTTCTCCTGATTATCTTGAAACCAATATTTCAGCTGTAGGACTGCAGAGAAAAACAACTGTGCCTGAAGGAGAGAAAAGGGAAAAAGACAACTTCAGAACCTAGCTATGCTAAATATTAAATTTGCCCTGAAATCTCCTTTGTCCCCCTCTCACCCCTGCTATCCAGGAGACTGAGAGGTTCCTAAATGGGTAGTTCCTTATATTCTTCTTCAATCCTGGTCCTTACAGACTCCAGATGGCTTAATTACCACAAAGGAAAAGACTCCAAATGAAGTGGTGCTAATCACAAATTCAGAAAATCCCTCACTCCTCTCTGTGGAAACAAACCATCCTAAGTGCAACCTCAGTAAATCTCTCATCCATCCCAGGGATCTTACTATCTTCAAGAGCTTTTTCTCCAAACTTTGTGTAGGTTACTGTCTCTGTTTCAATGATGTTGAGTTCTACTCTCTCTCCCATGCAGTAGCAGCCCCATTGAAAAAGTAATCCTTAGCTGTTTAATACTGTCTGGTGCAGTTTTTGTCTTTGACAGTCCCTAATTATTTGATTAATAATCACATCAATAAACATCTCACATTGTGATAAGATTTATGAAGAATATTAAAACATACTATAAAAAGAGTAGAGGCAGCTAAGGATGTTAATTTAGGATTGGGGGATTAGCAAATGTCTTTCTGGGGTAGTAAGTGGTGGTAGAAGTGGTAGAAAGAAATCTAGATATTTGTTTCATGTTTTGGTGAATGAAATAGGGTTTTAGTCATGAATGTGTGGATGGAGAGAGATGGAAGGTAATATAAATCTTTCCCTCAGATATGGTTGGAATGTTTTCTCTCATATAGTTTTACCAAAACACCTCTATTAGTGTATGTATGGAATTACATGTATAGGTATTGGATGCTTAGAAGCAGATGCATCCTTACCTGATATAAAAACATAGGAATATGGTCTGCTTTTACATCTGCTACACTCAATACCTTCTGTCCTCTCCCTTCATGCCCACCCCTATGGCTCAGGA
Source organism: Cabassous unicinctus (assembly GCA_029593785.1). Classification (NCBI taxonomy): domain Eukaryota; kingdom Metazoa; phylum Chordata; class Mammalia; order Cingulata; family Chlamyphoridae; genus Cabassous; species Cabassous unicinctus. The sequence goes on along the minus strand of JAQZBX010113355.1, from coordinate 3,185 downwards.
AAGAGTTGTTAAGATCCTGTGAGGGAATAGTGTGGGTTTTTTGCAAGTAAAACATAATCTCTATATTGTTTTCAAGCCAGAATGGGGGAAGAATGGGCCACTTCTGCAGACCCAAAATATTTAGAAGAAATCTTGGGCTTCAAAGATTTTTTTAGAACATTGATGCATATGCCTTTATCTATAGTCTCAGGATCTCCCTCATTCCTAAATAAGGCAATTCCTCTGACAAGACCCACTTGCTGGGTTGGAGAATCCTGCCTTCACAGGTGTTCTACTTCCTTCTAATTTAAGCTCTGAGCCTGATCTTTAGTTTATCTGCTGTCTGGCTTCAGGAGATCAAATTCTCATTATCTACTGCCAAGAATGTTCTCTAGCTTTTACACTCATAATTAAATTAGTCATAATCACATTTGGTCTTTCATTGTCTTTTTAAAAAATGCATTGATAGTAGCCAGCAACAGCCATCCAATTCTGTTGTCCTTAAATGACTACTTCTCTGACCTTCTGAGATGCTTGAAATATTGCACCCTATTGTGTATCCTCTTCCATTTCTCCAGGGGTGAAGGTTTACAATTGCCCTGCTATTGGGCCATGGACTCTCATTTCTGGACATACCATTAGTGAGAAGTTCCTCGTTCCCAGCCAGTTTCAGATGACTGGGCTCCAAGATCTCATTTTAGACCTTTTTCTTAAAATGATACCACATCTTTACCAACTTTACAGGTCAGGTTCCTCAAGACTCTCATCCTCTGATGAGGATGTAAGGGTTTATTAGGGAAGGCTTTTAGGAGGGTCCAGTGAGGAAACCAGATTAGGGATAAAGAGAAGTTCAGTTGTAGGTCGCTTGTGACAGTGGATTCAGCTGATCCCACAGGAAGTGTGGTGATGATGTTTCATGTGTCAACTTGAATAGGTTATGGTCTCTAGTTGTTTGATCAAGAAAGCACTAGCCTGATTGTTTCTTTGAGAATATTTGGTGGATTTAAATCAATAGTCAGTTTTTTGCACCTATTGCTGATTACTTCTACAATCAACAAAACAAATTGCCTTCATCCAATTATTTGAAGGCCTTGGAAAGAGAAGAAATGATTTCAACAGCCTGAGAGAAGAATATCCAGCCCAGCAGATTGATCCACTTTTTCTTTTAATTCATTAAACCTCACCAAATATGTGTTTGAATTTCTAGCTATCCTGATTGCCAGGTAAAATACAGAAAAATCAGTTTAATTTGTGATTCAAATTAGAAATGAATTTTTTAAAAACTATGTCCAATGGAAACATATAATAATATAAAAATAATATTATAATATTATAATATTATAAACTATTAGAATAATGTTATTTGATTATATTATAAAATAATATATGGTGTTTTACTATAATGGATTATAATATTTTAAATATAATATTATTAAATAAAAATAATAAATTAGCCATTGTTTACTTGAAATTCTAATTTAACTGGGCATCCTTTATTTTTATTTCTTAAATCTGGCAATCCTGATATAAAGGGACTTTTCAGCCATATGCAAAAATAGAAAGAATAGCAGAATAAAATCACATGTCACCATCACACTTTTTAGGGAATTATCAACATTTTGAACCAATAACCTTCAATTTAAATGTTTTGGTTATTATGTTCCATACTGTGGGGAAAATAGGAATATATATTGTTTCCTTAGTTAGCTTATCACCACTTGTGGGGAAGACGGGAAACATTCAGGAAACAACTAGTGAAGAAGTAAGTGCTAAAGTCTGTGATGTTGACTGCATGTTTTACAGGAGCTCCCAGGAGGGAGATTCATTATTGACTGGGGTGATCTTGGATGAGTTGAGGCTGGAGTAGAGATTGTATTAGGTCTGGTAAGAAAAGAAGAGATGATCAGGCTTTCCAGATAGCATAACCAGCATAGCTAAGTTTCACTCCTTCTGGATCTATAAAATTCTCTGCATTTGAAAGCATTATATCCGTTATGCAATCCTCAGGGCTTAGTGCAGTGTCCCTCATCTGATCAGTATACATCAAGCATGGCTATATATTATATAATCAGGAGAACTGAGCTCTTGAAATAGTAAGCCTTGTGGCTCTCCAACTTTCTTGGTGTAACTCTTTATTTAACCTCTAGAATATGCTGTTTATGATATCATTGGAACATTAAATATTCCCTTGATTGAAAGTAGTCCTGGGGTGAAATATAATTGATAAAAGTGAAAAATTCTATTCAGGTGGCCACCTTTATACCAATGCTTATGAAAAGACATAGGTACTTAAATATATATGTGTGTGTCCAATAATTAAGAAAAATAAAGGATTATGTATACCTCAACCTTTAAATTGCATTGAACATTTAAAATGGTCTATTTTTAAGTGAGCGACAGTAACACAAAATATAGAGTATTATGCATAGAATAGTCTTTCATTTTTTCATTCCTCTCAACTATAATTGCATCTTGAAGTACTAAAGACACAAATTTGAAAAATTATCTTCTTGAAATATAATATGGATACAGATCAAGTAACATCAAATGACAGCATCCCCAGATGCCCCCATCATGCTTCCTTCTGGTCACCTCTCCCCACTCTCAAGGATAACAATTATCCTGACATATAATTGCATAGAATACTTTTGTGTGGTTTTATACTTTATGTATATACTGTCATACAATGTGCACTCAAGTAATGATAATTTTTAAATAATTCTTTTTATTATTCATTTAATATACACTGAGCATTTAAAAATTGCCAAATTCTCCTTAATTTTTTATTATCTTTTTAGATTGTACATATATCTCTTTGCAATTTATTTGATCAAGTTTATAAGCTCTTTAGAGGTCTTGCATAAAAAGAAAAGTTCCCATTACTTTGTAAGAGTACTATTAATCATTTTATTCAGGCCATTTTATTATTTTTATTATTTATCTACTTCCACAAAACTTAATTCTTAGACTTTTCCAGGTGCCTTACAATCTTTACTGCATCTATTAAGGATAGAATTATAAGAATAAGATGCATGTAATCTGTTTTCCAGCTGGTGTGCTTTCTGGGAGCTGATGACCATTAGATAAATAGCTGTGTTTGCCAGCTCTGCCCCTGTACGGACAGCTGTCATCTTTCAGAGCCATACTCTTGAATCTGCTCTCAGAATGTGTTTGCATCAAAAGCTAGATGTGAAGAGCCAAAGTTT
>JAQZBX010113354.1:0-10113 GCA_029593785.1 Cabassous unicinctus | reverse complement strand
AACCATTGACAATTTTTAATTGCTATATTTTACCATCTGTATAACAGTTATAACAATGCTAACATCCATAAAAAAAAAAAGGTTTCAATATGGGGTTGGGAAGGGGGAGGGAGTCTGAGTATGTGGGAGTCTCTAGTATTCCATGTGTTACTTTGCTGTGACCTAAAACTTCTTTGAAAATTAAATCAAAATTTGGGAGACACTGGGGAATGAGAGGGGTCAAGTGTCACGGTACACTGGACATCTGATAATACAGTGATAAAAGGAAAAAGAATAATTTCTTTTAAACAAGGATTTTGTTTTTGTTTTTCCATTTTTTCGAATGTCCCAATCCTCTAATTATATTTTATTTTTAGTTTAGTTTTTTTTTTCTTCTTCTGAGATTCCTTGTACTTATCTCTTGCATTTAAGCTTATCATTATTATTTCTTTTTCCTAGTAATTTTATTTTGTTATTATATGGGCTTCATGTTCAAGGAAGGTTTACATCACAGAAGGGTTACAATGGGGGCTGTAAAAGTTCATTGGTGGGGGTTGTCTGGGATGGGGTATTCATAGAAGTAAGACCATCTGAATATACATGAAAGATATAAAATTGTTCAAATGATCAAAGCATGGGGCATGGTCATGGTGTAGACAATTACTCAATAAATGAGGGAATCTGAATTCCAAACCTGGAGAGCTCTGCTACATTCCCCATGGGAGAATCAACTGTCCCCTGAGAGCAGAGGCCGTGTCTGGCAAAAGAGGATGGCCCACTGATGGGTTCCTGTTATTGAGGACTAGCTTTATGAGTATTTGCTCTTGTAATTGAACCTTAGCCTACTGTTATGGGGTGCTTAAGGGTTGCCACCTGAGAGCCTCCTTGTTGCACAAATATGGCCTCTCTCTAAGAAAAACTCAGGATATGAATGCATTACCTTCCCCACAAACATGGGACATGACTCCCGGGGATGAGCCTCCCTGGCAACGAGGGATTAATACCAAGTGCCAATGGGCAACACGATTGGAAAAAGACCTTGAATAAAAGGGGGAAAATTTAAAGAGAAATGAGTTCACATGGCTAAGAGACTTCAAAGAGAGTCGGGAGGTCATCCCAGAGGTAATGCTTAAGCACACCTCAGTAGGATCTCATAGAACACCAAAGTGAATATCACTCCACACAGAGGGACCCCTGAGGGCTCTGGAGACCCCCAGGTCCTATATAAGTGGGGATAGCCCCAGAGATTGATGCCTATTTAGTGGGCTCTTCATTGGAATCTGTGCACCTGAGAGTGACAGAGTTGGACTCAAATAAGTCCTCCCTGCACATGGTCCATCAGTTCCTTCAATTCAAACCTATATGTGATGCTGGAGTTGTTAGATGTACTTCCAGAGACTGAAGCCTCTGGCCTACCTATGTGCCAGCTGTGCCTGAATCTCAGTGGACCTGCAACTCCTACCCTATAGCTCAATGGACTCATCCATGTAACGTGGCAAGGAGACAACGATGGGCAACATCCATCCCAGGGAATGGAGAAGGCCTGCAGCTGCAGGCAGGATAAACCCATCTACTGTATCCACAGGATATAAGCCATCTCTCACTTGGAGGTAGAGTGGACATCACCATCCCAGTCCCCTCAGGATTGGGGGAGGAGCTGTGGACTAGAGTGGACTTGGTGGTGTTCTGTTGTAGACATATTATGATTCAACCAATGGAAGAAATTGTAACAGTGAAGTGGAGGCAGTGGCCACTGGACATTTGGGGGGCAGGGAGGGGAGGGGCAGTTGAAATACAGGGGCTTTTTTGTGACTTGTGAGTTGTCCTGAGTGGCGTTGCGGCAAAGGATGTATGCCATTTTCCATCAGCATATAACATGCTGAACTGTGTGGGAGAGAGTGTGGTCTATGATGTGAACTGTGGTCTATGCTCCGTGGCAAGGCCCCAGGATGTGTATATCCATTGCAGGTGTTGTGCCACAAGGATGAAGGTTGGTGGTCTGGGATGTTGTTGGAGGTGTGGGAGGTGGGGAACATGTTAATCCCTGTAATTTCTGAGTAATATTTATGTAATCAAAGCACCTTAAAAAATATATATATAATAACATTTATGTAAACAAATGCCCCTATATGCATATGTATTTATATATCATTTTACAAATATATTTATGTATTGTGAAAATTTTGATTTTTACCCACAATAAAAAAAAAAGAATTTTCTTAGCCATAGAAATTCATTTTTCTTTATCTTTTCCCCCTTTTGGTCATGGTGTCTTTTATTTTTTCCTGTTGCATTGGTTGTTGGGACTTGGTGGCAATCCTTCAGTGCTGGGGAGGGGTTGGGGCTACTCCCTGGGAAACATGTCTCATGCTGGGGGAAAGTTATTGCTTTTATATGCTGAGTTTGGCTTAGAGAGAGGCCACATTTGAGCAGCAAAGAGGCTCCCAGTAGGCACCCTACATCACTAGGCTAAGTTTCAATTTCAAGAGCAAAGACTCATAAGCATAGTTATCAATATCAAGAGTCCTTTGATGGACCACCTTCCTTCACAAGTCATTGTCCCTGTACTTGAGGCATTCTTATTGTTCCATTAGAGAATGTGGAAGAGCTCCCCCAGATCAGAATTTGATATTTTTTGGTTATTGTGTGAATCTTCACCCACCATGACAATGCCCCATGAGCATTAGAACATATTTATATGCCTTATATGTATACCCAGGTGAACTTCCTTCCATGTATCCCCCCTCATAGACACCCCACACCAATGATCCTCCCAGTCACAGTTGTAACCCTTTTGTGATCTAAAACCTCTTCCAAAATGAAGCCAACAAAATAGCCACATACAATTAATAAGAAAATGAAATAACAATGGTAGTTTTATATATAAGAAGTAAAGCACAGAATTAATTAATAAAAAGTAAAAATAGAATAATATTTTTAAACATTGGAATATTAAAAAATAATGAAAAATATTTTAAGAAAAAAATATTTTGCCTTTCGTCACTGTAAGACTGTTGTCCTGTATGTATAGTGATATTTTCTTCCATTTATTCCCCCAGTGTATTACTTTTTTTTTTTTTTTCATTTTTATTCAAATAAGTTTTAGGTCACAGTCGAGTCAGGTACAGAATACAGGGGATTTGCATATACCCAACATCCTCCCCTTTTACCCCTTTCCCCCTTTCCTCTTCAATAACCTTTTATATGTGGATGGTACATTTGTTATAATTGATGAACAAATATTGAAACATAGCTATTAACAATTATCAATGGCTCACATTATGGTTTATATTTTGGACCATATAATTTATAAGATCTGATAAAATTTAACATTTGACTAAATCCATCTTTGCTAGATCATGCAGAACACTTCCATCATCCTCAAAATGCCTCATGTTCCATCTATTTTATTCCTCCCTCCCCCACCCCTTTGAACCAATGGTGACCAGCAGGCTTCACTCCTTGAAGGACAAGATTCATAGTTACTTGCACCATCACTGAGGGCTTGACAAACTGGTCTGTCTTCCCCTATTAGGCAAAGCTGATGCTCTCAATTAACTCATGTCCTTCTGTTTGAGAACATAGTGGGCCTCCCTAGGATGGGAGTCAAACAGCTTCTTACTCATTATGTGGGTCTCTATCCACTGATGCAACACACTATGCCAAAATGATCATTCACACACTCCTTAAAAGCCTGCCCCAGGTTTGCTTTGGCCCAAATGCCCCCCATCAAACACCCTAAACCAGTTATCCTTCCTTATCATATTGCCAAATGAACATTCCCAACATTGTCATTTCAACCACATACATGTCAATCCCCAGTGTTCATCTGCTCTGTCCCCCAACCCTCCTCCCAGTTATATGGACCATCCAATCCACCCTCCCTAGCCTCCCCACCCTGCTACCTGTAAAACCTGCAACACCCAAAACAATATTATCAATATATTCCTTTAATGTCTCTCCACTTCACAACTACACACTTCCACCATGTCATAGATTTCGCCCATACGGGCCTTGGCTCACAATCTTCTTCTCCCTTTCTATTTCCTGTAAAGCTACCTTCCAGACTATATCTCTGTGTGTCTGCTCAGTTTGGTAATTTAAATCAGTGATGTCATGTAATATTTGTCCTTCAATGTCTGGCTTGCTTCACTCAACTTAAGGTCCTCAAGGTTCATTCATGTTGTCCCATGTGTTAGTACTGTATTCTTTCTTATAGTTCAGTAATATTCCATTGTATGTATATATCACATTTTGTTTATCCATTCATCTGCTGATGGGCATTTGGGTTGATTTCAACTTTTGGCAACAGTGAATAATGCCACAATGAACATTGGTGTGCACGTATCTGTTTGTGTCCTTATTTTCAATTATTCTGGGTATACACCCAGCAGTGGAATTGCTGGATCATATGGCAGTTCTATAGTTACTTTTTTGAAGAACTGCAAAACTGTCCTCCACAATGACTGCAACATTCTACATTCCAACGAGAAGTGGATGAGTGTTCCTGCTACTCTGCATCCTCTCCAACACTTGTAGTTTTCTGATTTTTTAATAGCCACCTATCTAATGGGTGTAAGATGGTATTTAATTGTAGTTTTGATTTGCATTTCCATAATAGCTAGTGATGATGAGCATATTTTCATGTGCTTTTTAGCCATTTGTATTTCTTCTTTGGAGAAATGTCTATTCCAATCACTTGCACATTCTTTAAATGGGTTGCTTGTCTTTTTATTTTAGAAGTGTAAGATTTCTTTATATATAATAGATTATATACTAGCATCAGATATATGGTTGCCAAATATTTTCTCCCATTTGGTAGGCTACCTTTTCACTTTCTTTAGAAACTACTTTGAGGTACAAAAGTTTTTGATTTTGAGGAGGTCCCATTTGTATATATTTTTTTTACTGCTCATGCTTTGGGTGTGAAATTCATGAAATCATTTCATATTACAAGGTCCTGTAGATATTTCTGTACATTATCTTCCAAGACCTTTATGGTCTTGGCTCTTTTAGATTTTTTATCTATCTTGAGTTAATTTTTGAATAAGGAGTAAGATGGTGTTCCTCTCTCATTCTCATATCTAGTTCTCCAAGCAACCTTTGTTGAAGAGGTCATTTTGTTCTAGTTGAGTGGGCTTGGTGACTTTGTCAGACATCAGATGGCTGTATATGCGAGGATCTATATCACAACTCTCAAATAAGTTCCATTGGTCATTATGTCTATCCTTGTGTCAATACCATGCGGTATTGAAGACTGTAGCTTTGTAGAATGTTTTAAAGCCAGCTAGTGTGATTCTTCTGGTTTCATTTTTGTTTTTCAATAAGCCTTTGGCTATTTGGGATCTCCTGCCTTTCCAAATAAATTTAGTTTTTCCCATTCAGTAAAAAATGCTGTGTTGATTTTTATTGGGATTGTGTTAAATCTGTTTATCAGTTTGGGTATGATAGACATCTCAATGATGTTTAGACTTCCTATCCATGAACAGGGAATATTTTTCCATTTATTTAAGTCTTCTTTGATTTCCTTTAACAGTGTTTTGTAATTTTCTGCATATAATTCATTTACATCTTTAAATTCATTCTCAGGTAATTGATTATTTCAATTGCTATTGTAAATGGTATTTTTTTTCCTGATTTCCTCCTCTGATTGCTCATTATTGGTGTACAAAAATGCTACTGCTTTTTGTGCATTAATATAATCTGTGATTTTACTGAACCCATTTATAATCTCTAGAAGCTTTGTTGTAGATTTCTTAGGGTACTCTATGTATAGAATCATGTCATCTACAAATAGTGAAGTTTTAATTTCTTCCTTTCCAATTTGGATGACTTTTTTATCTTTCTCTTGAATAAGTGCTCCAGCAAGTACTTCTAACACAATGTTAAATAAGAGTGTTGATAGTGGGCATCCTTGTCTAGTTCCCAATCTTAGAGTGAAAGCTTTTAAGATTTCACCATTGTATATGACATTTGCTGTGGGTTTTTCATATATACCCTTTATCATGTTGTGGAAGTTTCCCTCTATCCCTATGTTTTGTAGTGTATTTTGAGGAAACAGTGTTGTATTTTGTTAAATTATTTTTCTGCATCTGTATACATGCTTATGTGATCTTTTCCTTTCACTCTGTTTATGTGGTGTATAGCAGTGATTGACTTTCTTATATTGAGCCATTTTTGCACAGGAGGGATGAAGCCCACTTGGTCATGGTGTATAATTCATTTGATTTGTTTTTGAATATGGTTAGCAAGTATTTTTTGAGGATTTAACATCTAGGTTCATTAGGGAGATTGGTCTAAACTTACCTTTCTTGTTGTGTCTTTGGCTTTGGTATTAGGGTGATTTTCACATCGTAGAATGAGTTGGGAAATGTTCTTTCCACTTCTATTTTTTGGAAGATTTTAGGCAGGATTCTTAACAGAATGTTTCATAGAATTCACCTAATAAGCATTCTGGTCCTGTGCTCTTCTATGGGAGATTTTTGTTGACTAATTCAATCTTGTTGGTTGTGATTGGCCTTTTGAGTTTATTAATTTCTTCTATGTAGGCTGCTTGTGTGTCCAAGGAATTTGTCCATTTCTTCTAAATTATTAATCTTGTTTGCATACAAATTTTCAAATTGTCCTCTTATGGAACCTGTTTATTTCTGTGGGGTCAGTGGTGATAACTCCTTCCTTGTTTCTTATTTTATGTGTTTGCATCTTCTCTCTTTTCTTCTTTGTTAGTCTACTAAGGGTTTTCAATTTCATTGATCTCAAATAATGAGTTTTGGATTTTATTTTTTCTAGTGCTTTCTTATATTCAATTTCATTTAGTTCTGCTCTAATCTTTGTTCTTCCCTTCATACTACTTTCTTTGGGATTAGCTTGTTGTTCTTTTTCTAATTCCTCCAGGTGTGCAGTTAGGTCTTTGATTTTAGCTCTTTCTTCTTTTAAAATATAGGGATTTATAGCTATCAATTTCCCTCTCAGTACAGCTTTTGCTGTACCTTACAGATTTTGATATGTTGTGTTGTCATTTTCATTTATTTCAAGGTAGTTACTGATATCTTCTGAGATTTTCTCCTTGACCCACTGTTTGTCTAAGAGTGTGTTGTTTAACTTCCACATCTATGTGCCTAATCTGGTTCTCTGGCCCTTAATTATTTCCAATTTCATTCCATTGTGTTCAGAGAAATTACTTTGTATAATCTCAATCTTTTCTGAATTCATTCAGGGTTGTTTTGTGGCCTAGCATGTGATCTATCTTGGAGTATGAACTATGTGCACTCAAGAAGAATGTATATCCCTCTATATTTGGGTTTAACGTTCTGTATATGTCTATTAGGTGTAGATCCTGTAATGCATTATTTAAGTTCTTTGTTTCTTTATTGATTCTCTGTCAATGTGTTCTGTCTAATGGTGATAATAGTGTAATAAAATCCCCCACTATAATTGTAGATGCATCTACTTCTCCACTTAGCTTTTCCAATGTTTTCTTCATGTATTTTGATGCACCCTGGTTAGGAGAATAAATGTTTATGATTGTTCTTTCTTCTTCATAGATTACCCCTTTTATTAAGGTATATTAGCCTTCTTTGTCTCTTACAATAGTTTTGCATTTAAAGTCTATTTTGCCTGATTTTAGTATAGCTTCTCCTACCCTTTTTGGTTTATTCTTTGCATGTAAAATTGTCTTCCAACCATTCTCTTCCAGCATCCTTAAATCCCCAGTTCTAAAGTGATTTCCTTGCAGGAATCATATAGAAGGGTCATATTTCCTTATACATTCTGCCAATCTGTGTCTCTGGATTGGAGAATTTAATCTATTAACATTCAATTTTATTACTGTCAAGGAATTACTTACATTAGCCATATATTCTTTAGGCTTATGTATGCCTTATGTTGTTTTTATTACTCTTTTTAACTTTTTAGTTATTCTTACATTCTCCTTCAACTCTCACTTTCCTGTTTTTTCCTTTCAACCTGCAGAACTCCCTGTAGTATTTCTTGAAGCAAGGTTTCTTATTGACAAACTCTCTTAATTTCCGTTTATCTGTGACTATTTTGAACTCTTCCTGTTTTTTGATACCAGCTTTGCTGGATAGAGAATTCTTGGCTGGAATATTTTTCTTTTAGCACCTTAACTATGTCATACCACTGCCTTCTTGCCTCTATTGTTTCATATGATTAATCAGCACTTAATCTTATCAAGCTTCCCTTGTATGTGATGGTTTTCTTTTCTCTTGCTGATTTCTTTATTCTCTCTTTTTCTTGAACATTGGACAATTTGACAAGTATATGTCTTGGGGAAAACCTGTTTGGATTTATACTGCTTAGGGTGCACTGCTCTTCCTGGCCGTGTGCATCTATGTCCCTCAGTGGAGTTTGACAGCAGTGAGCCAGGGCCTCCACCAAGACTGTTTGCCCTGATGGTGGGGTCCAGCCACAGAAGTGAGCAATTAATGGTTTTCCTTTGACTTCTTTATCTTTCCGGTACCCTCCTAGATAACTCAGCACACCTTTCCATTCTACATATATCCAATGCATTTCCTTTCAATAGGTCCCAGGCTTCTCTCTGAATTTTTGTGAGAGTGTCAGACTCTGCCTACCTACATCGGTGCCATTTTACCAGAAGTATCATCAATATCAATTTAGGTTTCTTATTAATAATGGCTTCCTAGAATTAGCCACTTTAGTACTTCAGATTATAAAATGCTTTTACAAATTTCTTATAATTAACCATAAGTTACTTTTTTGTTATCAGTATCAATTCAGGTTTCTATTTAATAATGGCTTCCTGGAATTAACCTTTTAAATGTTTCAGTTCATAAAATGCTTTTGCAAACTTCCCATATCTATCCATAACCACATAGGATATAGTTACTTAATCCCAGGACAAAATTCACCTTTACAAAATACATTCCCTTACTTAATGCTATCTTCTACAATACCCCCTACAACTTTCTATATTCATTCAAGTTTTGTCATACATATTTCCACACTGATTTTATGAAAACCAGCCACATTTCCTTAGAACAAGTTCTTTTTAACACTTTGATAATTCTGATCAAAATAAAAATGTGGAAAAAACTTAAAATATTGTCAGCATAATATCCCATTAAACTCTTCCAGTTTACACAGTTTTTCAATATCATCCAGTCAGTGCAGATGACCAGTTAAGGAATCTTTCATCTCTGCCTGTACTAGGAATTATCCCTTTCTAACTTTAACTTTCTTTCTAAATGGTGCACAGAGGCCTTTGTCACTTCTTCTGCTTTGGTAGACACCTTCAATTCTCCTTAAAGGGGCCATACTCTAGCTGACACCATCTGGCAATGTCCCTTTTCTTTATTTAAGTGCAGCTGCTCTGCTATCTGCTGTAGCACAGCCAGTATAACTTCTGGAGCTTTTTGGGTGTCCCCATATTCTCTTGGTGGTCTCCACTCATACTGGAAGGCAGCCATCCATCCACACATGGATGTTATAGGCCATCTCAGATTTCCCCCATGGATTCTCATTTCCTTAAGCTCATGCAGACTACTGCCAGTGGTCCTTAAGTTTCATGGCTGTGGATCACCAATTGTTCTAACCCAACTTCTGAAAGGCATGAGTTGTTGAGGCTGCAAGACCAAAGAATGCACTTGGCAGAAAATCAGACATAAGCTTTATTGGGACTTAAAGAGTGTTTTCAGTACTCTGCTCATAGGAAGGATATTTATCAAGGATGTTTACTGCTTTGGGAAGATTACATTTTATGTTAACCATTTATACTTTCTCTCTCCTTGGAGAGGGTTGTTAATCTTTTACTTATGTCTAGGTCATGCAGCTGAGGAAATAGAAGAGGGCCCTGGGTCAGCACACTCTGCAAACCCCCTGTCACCTGGAGGGTTTGTAAACCTGCAATTAAATCCCGGTTTACTCCTGATAAAAAGGCTCCCCTGCCAACTTGCCTCCACATGACTTTTTCTAGGTATTTGAAACAAACAGAGGTTATGCTTGCATATAACCAGATTGAATCATTATTCTGACAAGTTTGTTTAGTTTTAATAGTGATTAATTGTATGTTGTAAGAGGTTTGCTTGGAGACAGTTTCCAAAATCATTTTGGTAACTTACGTATGTAAGATAAATTGAATATATTTTTATTATTAAA
>JAQZBX010113353.1:0-10101 GCA_029593785.1 Cabassous unicinctus | reverse complement strand
GACATCATTATCTATTTGTAGGGTCCTGTGTCAGACTTAGTTATATGAATTCAATCACTATTTTATTCTGTTTATTGATTTCTGTGGATATGATAAAAGCACAAGTAAGGAATCATCTGCAAGGAGAAAACATAATTTAATAAAATGAATTTTAAATGTTGAGTCTGAAACCTGGGCTGTCACTAACCTCTGACTGGCTTTGAGAATAATTTCCTTCTCTCAGTATTTTTTACCCTCTGGACAAAATGGGATTAACTCTACCTATTAATACTTTTAGGATGTCAGGCTAAAAATATGACTGTAAATACTAGAGATAATTTACCTGAAAATAAGTTTTCTCTAAGTGTATATTGTTTCATTGCAATTTCATTTTCCTTTAACACCCAGAGAATGTTTTGGTAAGTTTTTGAGACTATTTTGATCAATGAAAAGCAGCAACAGCAGCAACCACACACACACTCTCTCTCTCTCTCTCTCTCTCTCTCACACACACACACACACACACACAGAAAACAACAAACAATCCAATAAACAATCTCAAAACTGTCCTTTCAAAATAATTTCTTGGTAACAGTGCATGAAAAATAGTGCAGTGATGACCCACTAAGGGATCTAAACAGCATAAATATTTACTATAGTCTATTGCCTTGAAAACATGTGTATTCTACCTTTCATTCGACTCTCATTTTTTACTTGTTCCTACTTCTAAATCCAGCCAGAGTTATTAAACTTTATTTTTGTAAATTATCATGTGTTATTCAAACTTAAATTCCTCCCCATCTACGGGTATTTTTGTTTGTTTGTTTGTTTTGTTTTGTTTTCTTTTGCTTTGTTTGAGGTACCAGGGGCCAGGGAATGAACCGAGGCCCTGTGACCTCGTATATGGGAAACTATGGTCAACCACTGAGATGCATTGGCTCTCCTCTACATTGGTTTTTACATTTGTTTTTGTTTGTTGTTTGTTTCCATTTTCCTTAGGAGGCACTGGGAACTGAACCCAGGAACTCCTTTGTGGGAAGCAGGTGCTCAATTGCTTGAGCCACATCTGCTCCTTACAGTTTTTCTCTAAATCCCTTAATACATTTTCTTAATATACAGGAAGACACTGAGCCTATATTTAAGTTAAAGTAAATGGCATTAACTTGCTACCATAGTGGATTTCTTTATGCACTTTGGGTGTTTAGCTTAAGCTTTTGTGATACAGACAATGTACTCTTGTAAAGCTTTAGGTTATATGTGGTGTTTTTCAGTAGTTTACATCCTGTAGAATACATAATACACCCCATACTGTGACATCAAGTAAGAGAAAACAGAAATAAAAAGGAACTAACTTTTCTTGAGATTCAACTTGATCCCAAATCTATAGAGGTTGCTCTCTATCAATTACATTTATTCTTCAAAAATATGAATACCAGACCTTGAAAATATATTTTCAACACATATGAAAGAAAAGGGATACTTTCTTTTTTATTCAAATAACTCTCAAAAATCAAGGTGTACTTAGGGAATTTTAATTAGGGAAATGCCAAATAAAATTCTGTTTTTCGTTTACTAGGTTGAAAAAACTTTCATAAAAGTATGATAACATTTGGCATAGGTAATGGTGAGGAAAACAGGTAACCTCACTTACTGTTTATAGGAGTGCAAACTGGAAATTTTAGGGGGTGATTCTCCAAGGTTTACCATCTAAAAATGTCCAAGTACTTTGACCTGGCTATTCCACTTCCTATAAATATACTCATATACATCACAAAGATAATTGCTGCAGTGCATTTGTCTAGAGTGACAAAAGGATGAGAAGGAACTCAAATTTCCATCATGATTGGACAGAAAATTAAGGCATTGCTAAGCAACCATTAAAAGGAACAGAAGCACAACCCTGTGTGCAGATAAACAACTGTCTTCAAGGTGCATTGTAAAGTAAGAGTTGTAGAATTATATGCATACTTTTCTGGCCACTATTAAAAATTTACTCATTTGCTGCTGTGTTACAGACCTTGTACATGTTATTAGAGACATAAAAGCTAATGATTTAATAATCACTGGACTTGAATAACTTATAGTCCAGTGTAGGGTGGCAATCCTACTTGATATGATTTACTTTGATGTGCTGAGTATGAGAAACTAGTAACCTAGAATAAATATTCTAGAAAATTTCTGGAAGAAATAATATCAGAGTTAAATCTTGAGGTATTAGTCACATTTAAGGAAAGGAAGAAAGAGAGACAAGGCATCCCTAACAGCGAGAATATAATAGGTGCCCAAACCGTCTCAGCATCATGAACACTATTCTTCCTGCACCTGGTTAATTTTCAAGACTCTCCTCATGGCTTATTGAGATCCACATTTGTTTTCCAACAAGATTTTGAACTCACATTTGGTGTTTTACTTGCTCTTATTGGCAGAAGTTACTCCTTGAATCAATTCTTCTTCAATTCCATTTCCCTTGGAATTTATGATTCGGTTTATCTCTACATTGCCAGTTAAGTTCCCCTTGGTTGTACAGTCCATAACAACCAGGGTTCAGACTATACTTATCTAGAAACTTAACTTCCTTTTCTAATTGTTTCACATGTGGGAAGACCAGCTTTGCATACTCCCTTAGTCTGGAACAAAGGGCAAGGCACAACATGGTGATTGAGATTTAGATACCAAAGAGTTACTAGGTTCCAAGTGGAAAAGTACAAAAAGCATCATTTCTAATATCTAGAGAATCTCAGGCTTTATTGAAAATAATTTATTGAATGGAGTATTGCCATCAAAGATGACTGATATTATTGGATATTCAAGAAAATTTATTTTTCCAACATTATATTATGAAAATTCTCAAAATGAAAAAAAGCTCAAAGTGAATACACACATGCAATCCAAATACCTATCATGTTATAGAAGTTTCTGTCATTCCAGAACTTTCCCTCATGCTACTTCCTGTAAAATCCCTAGTCATTCCCAGCCTCCATAGCTAAATATTGTTCTGATTTTTCCACGATTGATTAGTTTTACCTGTTCTAGAATTTAATATGTATGAAAGCATACATACTATATCATGTAAGACCTCTTTCATGAAGGAAAAAACTTTTTGAATATAATCAATGCTGGTATATCACTGGGTCATTCCTTTTTATTGATGAAGAATATTTCATTTTATGAATATACCACAGTTTAACCATTTTTCTATTGATGGACACTTGGGGTCTTTCAGGTTCTTAGCTATTATGTGCAATGCTTCTGTGGACATTATAAGTACAAATATTTTTGTGGACATATTATTTCTCTTGGGTAAATAGCCAGAATTGGAATTTTTGAGACATATGGTAAGCATATGTTAAGTTTTATAATAAACTGCCAGAACCTCTTTCAAAATAGATCTAACATTTGTACATCCCATCAACAATAGAAAAATGTACCCATAATTAGACAATTTCTTACTATCTTCCCTGCAATGCTATGACCCAAACTTCCATATCTCTTTGCTGGATTATTGCAGTATCCTCTTAACCAAACCCCCAGCTTCTACTCTCGGTGCTCACTAAGGCAATCAGAGTAATCTTATTAAACCATAAATCAGATCATGTCCTAAAACCCTCAAAAGAAAATTCCATAGCCCTCTATGGTGATGTGTCCCGATAGATTTCTAATATCATCTTCAACTCTTCTCTCTGTTGTTCCTTTTCTTTTGCCACACCAGGCTTCTTGATTTTCTTCCTATACAGCAAACATATTATATTTGCAATTGCTGTTTCATCTTCCAAGAACTTCCTAGAATTCTCTCCCTGCAAGAATACTCAAAATTCATAAAAGTCTGATAAACACTGCTGATGTTTTGGATTGGATACTTCTGTGTTGTGAAGGACTCCTGTGTATTGTAGGCTAATTAGCATCATCCCTGGCCTATTTCAACTAGATGCTTGTAGAAGCCCTCAACAAAATTGTGACAACCAAGAATGTCTGCAGCCATTGACAAATGTCCCTTAAGAGGAACAAATCTTGAGAATCACTGATTTAGCTTTACCTCAATATCACTGATTAAATGGGCTTGGCATGACCATCCTATCCTATATAGTACACATCCCATCTTCCTAGTTTTGCCTCAAACACTCTCTTTTGGTATTTTGCTTTATTTTAGTTTATAGCACTTTTTAACCCTGGCATATTAAATAATTGCCTCATTGTTTATTATCTGTTTTCACCATTCTAGATACTAAATCCAGAAAACAATGAACATTGTCTATTTTATTCACTGCCATATTTTTTAACATCTAGAATAATGGATAGGAAAGAGAAGATGGCAGAATATTAACTATTTCATATTAATTTTAGATAAAATTAATTATTATTAATTTTTAAATGTAGTTTTAGACTCTATTTGTCTCAGGTATTTCTGGCAAACAAAATCCTGGCAGGGAATTTATACACTTACATTTTTCAGAACCAAAAATAAATCTATATAACAATTATTTATAGTAAAATATGAACAATTTTTTTAATATTCTTTAAGACCATTTAAAAAACCAACAACTTCTGTATTTATTGATATGAAAATTTCATCAAAAGAAAAAAAAAGAAAAGAAAGGAATAGACAAGGGAAGGATATAAAAGAAAAATGATTTTTAACTATGTACATTTGAAAGAATTAAAAACTGTCCTGTGTAATGTAAATAAAGTCTTTTCATGAAAATTCCTCTTCATATCAAGATCATTTAAATGAATGCTTGCAACTTTGCAATAATATTTCTTTGGTGTCAAAAATATTTTGGCACATAAAAAATGTTTGTGTACTCTTTAATAATATTTGTAGAGCACATTGTAGTAAACTGTAGGAGATTTGGGGTTATTCCTAGTTAATAGTAAAAATATTTACTTTATACTATATAGTGAATTTGTCTAAAACTTCAAATAAAATGTTTTCAAATATGTTAGAAAGAAACCAACTTTGTTCTGTGAACATTACTTTTAATATTCGTTTTTATAGCTGATAACAGTTACCCTCAGTTTTTCTCTTTATTTTCACATAATTTCATTCTTACATATAATTTGCAATGATAGTACAATTAACTCCCATAATCATCCTTTACTAAGATTCACCAAATTTCTATACTTCTTTTCCTCCCTCTCTCCCTCCCTCCCTCCCTCCTTTCCTTCCTTCTTTCCTTTCCATTTAAAAACATAGTTGTACTTTATTTCTGAACCATTTGTGGGTAAATTGGTGCTGTGCCCTTTTAGCCCTTAATGCGCCAGTGTTTATTTTCTAAAATAATATTATGTAGGATAACCACAGTAAAATAAGGTTTAGAAAACCCCAGAAATTTTTTTTTAAGGTACAGGGGCCAGGAAATGAGTGTAGGACCTCATATGTGGGGAGCCAGCACTCAATCACTGAGCCACATCAAATCCCTGAGTTGTTTTTTCATTTGTTTGCTTGTTGTTGTTGTTTTTAGGAGGCACCAGGGACAGAACCCAAGACCTCCTATGTCGGAATCAAATGCTCAACTGATTGAGCCACATCAACTCCCAATTTATTATTGATATATTATCTAACCCAGTACAAATTCAAATTTCATGAACACTCTCACTGAAGGCCCTTTTAGTCATTTTATTTTACTGAATTCTGATCAAACACTGCAGTCAGTTATAATCTCTCTTTAAACTTCTTTAATAAGGAATAATTCCTTTGTCAGTCTTTGGATTTGATAATTCTGATGTACACTCAGTAATTCTGAAGTATATAGGCCAGTTACTTTGTAGTTTAACCTTGAATTTGGATCTGTGCTGTTTCCTTAAGATTAGATTCATGTTAGATATTTCTGCAAGAAATAATACAGATGTGATGTTGCATCTTCATTGACAGTATGCTAAAAAAAAAAAAGCATTATACACAAATTAGGAACCCTATTTGTTTTGCAAATGAAAGTATAATTACTTTTTATAGTTTCACTGGTAGGTAAACCATTTTGGAGTAGGTGGTCACTTCAAAATTGTCCAATGGTTGGATACTGTGTCCCAAAATTAAGAAAAAAATATTCATTTCCCTGGGTTTAATTTAGATATAATACCCTTGAAACACAATCCCTTTTAGGTTTTCTTCCCCTATACAATTTATTCCTATACATGTTCTTCTTATTCTGTTATCCTAATATTTTCATTTACATTTTAGTTTATTTATTTTCTTCTCTACTTCTTATCTTCCTTTATTCATCTGAAATGCAAATTACTATGAAAAGCTGTATACCCAGTGTGTGTTGATGTGTGTGTATGTGCATTTGTGTATGTATGCTTGTGTTGTACTCTGGAAGATTAGATTATATCAGTTTATGATGGATTCATAATATTTCCATTTCTTACTAAATATGTATGGACTTTCTCATGTGAGGTTTCCATTTAGACACTACTTCCTAATCTCCCAGGAAGAAAAAAAATGTGAGAAAACAAAAAAACTAGAATTATTTTACTGAGTTTATTTTTAAATCATTTTTCACAGAAGAACATGGTTATTATTGGCAAGTTTCTACAATTAAAGATTTAGAAGCAACTTTAGAAATGAAGTAAAAACTGTATTGGACATTAAACGTGTGTTACACTTTAATACAGAGAACAAAATAAATGTAATAATTTAAGATACAGCCCATGACAGATACAGCCAAGGCATGGCTGATAATATCTGTCCTTTCTTGGCACCAAAATCCCATTGGCAATTCTAACTTGGGAATCTATCAAACTCTTCTATTTGGACAGCTCAACTATAGGGAGAAAGTAGCTTTCTGCTACAACATATGTTCTCCTTACTTCTACTATATGGAGAAAAATGTCATGGGCATTTTCTGAAGGCCTATTGTAATTTGATCCACTTCATTGACATAATACAACTTTAAATAAAATGGCATCATACCACTGATTGGCTTCAAATCAGGTTCATCCTTTCTGC
The DNA here is from genome assembly GCA_029593785.1 of Cabassous unicinctus. Classification (NCBI taxonomy): domain Eukaryota; kingdom Metazoa; phylum Chordata; class Mammalia; order Cingulata; family Chlamyphoridae; genus Cabassous; species Cabassous unicinctus. The sequence continues at coordinate 3,179 of JAQZBX010113353.1, read as the reverse complement.
CTTTCATTCTCATAAAATATGTTGTTTCTCTTACACATTTTTATTTTTTATTAACATTGATGATATACATCATTTTATTTTCCATACTCTTAGTTTCAGAGTTTTGTTGCTGCAGTTACTATACACCAATCATAGTGAATATCTCAAGACTCATTGTAATAGCATATTGAAAACATCCCATAAATAACCTTCCAGCTATTTTAACACAGCAAACAATGAGAAAAAAATTAGTTTATAATATAAGTACATGAAAAAGTCTCTGATTCAAAGATATGGAACTTCTGAAAAACAAACTACTGATAAAATGGAATGAATAGTCTTGGTAAACTGAGATGCCTTGCCCTGAAGGCATTCAAGGGGAAGCTAGATACCAAATTGGAAATGTGTTATAGGCAGACTAAAGAATTATTTAATTATTTATGAATGGTCACATGCTTTAAAGGCTGGGATTGAGTAAATATCATTCTTCTTAGCAAACCAGAGTACAGATTCAGAATTGAGAACTGAAGTTCACAGTTAGAAATGCCAGCAATACCAAGCTAAAGTCAAAGCAAAGAAAAAAACATATAAGGACATTTGAGGTTAGAATGCATAAGGGTAGTCTGGCTTATATACCTGACAACTTATGGCTGGAGAGGCAGAGAATCTTCAGAGAGGAAAAACTCTTGGTCCATAATTATATGAATTAATCTAACACCCATCTTTCTCTGATACAAAAGATGGTGTCTTGGCATTCATTTAGTCTCAAAACAAGAAAGAAAATAGCAAGTCACAACCTTATATACGATGGCATGTTCTTCCCTCATTTATCAGATGCTATATATTTGCATAGATAACCATTTAGTCACCCATGACAAACAATTAATTGGACCTTCTAGTTATCCTTTGAATTCTGAGATAATTTTGATTCTCCACAACTTTTTCATGGCATTTTTCACTTCTGCATTCCTTAGTGTGTAGATGAGTGGGTTAAGAAAAGGTGTTCCAATGATATAAAATACTGCCACCATCTTGTCCATGGAGAAAGTGTTTGCAGGACGTGTATACATGAATATACATGGACCAAAAAATAAGATGACTACAGTGTTGTGGGATGTGCAAGTTGAGAGGGCTTTTTTCCTCCCTTCTTTACTGTGGTTTCTCAGAGAATGCAAGATAATAATGTGTGAGATCATCAGAATCATGAAACTGCTTGACCAAATGGCCCCACTATTGGACACCAACAGTAGGTTGGTCACATAAGTGTCCACACAGGCAAGTTTCAACAAGGGCTGTAAATCACAGCAATAATGATCAATCAAATTGGGTCCACAGAAAGGCAACATCAAGGCCAGGACAATCTGAGCTGTAGAATGTATGAAAGACCTTATCCAGGCAAGAATAATCAAGTTGGTGCAGACTCGCCGGCTTATGATGATTGGGTAACGTAAGGGCTTACAGATGGCCACATATTGATCAATAGCCATGAGGATGAAGACAAAGATCTCCATGCAGCCAAATGAATGTAGTGCAAAGACTTGTGTCATACACTCATTGTAGGATATGTTTTTATTTGCAGAGAGAGCATCCACAATTAGCCGAGGGGCTGTGATAGTGGAAAAGCAGACATCAGCAAATGACAAATAAAATAGGAAGAAGTACATGGGACTCCCAAGTGTCTGGCTGACCTTAATGGTCACAATAATGAGCAAATTCCCTACCACTGTTCCCATATAGAAAATTAAGAAAAATAAAAACACCATTTTCTGCCTGAAAGGATCCTGTGTCAATCCTAAAAGTATGAATTCAGTTACACTGTTATTTTGTTGCATTGTTTCAGTCAATTTAGGGAAAGCAAAGGTTAGAAATAGTTCAACTGAAAAGAAATAATTTTATAAATAAGTACATTTGGAGCTTGAGTATATGCTTGATCATGGAACTTACCCTTACCAGTTAGTAATCACTTACCTTTCAGTGTGTTGATTTTTTTCTGAATGAAATGCAATTCATAATACTTATTATAATTATTGACTTGATTGCATAGGAGGGTGCAATATGGAAATAATGAAAAAATAAATCACTCTTCAGATATAAATGAACATTAATTTCTGGACTTGGCAAAAGTAAATAATTTACTGATCAGAATGTCTTTCTTTAGTTTTCAGTAAGGACCTATCAATACTGTGGGTGTTGTGTTAAAAACATAGCCAAAACCTGTATGTAATCTACTTCAGTGAGCTTCCACATTTCTTAAACCTGCTAATCCAGTCATAAAAGGCTCTTAGTAATATTCTTAATAGCCAATCAATAATTGTCTATACATTTGAGAGCATTTTCCTTAATAAATCCTACATGCATATACATACAGAGAGAAAAGCAGATAATAAATGAAAGAATTTAGTTTACCAAGATGGGTGATAACTGGAGAAATATAAAATAATGAACAACAAGCTAACACACTTGTCAGCTGTTACCTTCACTAGGTTTAAGGATTTTCCTTTTACTTTATCTTTAAAATCTTTTCAGTTTTTCCAGTTCTAAATTCAATCTCACATTGAATTTTGTGATTTTTAATCATGTCATGGTGTCCACATTTAAATCTTCCCCTTATTATTATTCTGGTTCCCTCACCATGGTTGCATAAGATACAAGGAGATGCTGAGACTATCTATAGAAAAGAAAAAGGAGAGGAAGACATTTTTCTTAAATAAAAACATTCTTTCAAATTTCATTTACAGCTCAAACACCAGGGATTTAGAAAATGAGTTCAGGGCTCTCAATGTTATAGCTGAAGCATTTCAACAGAAATTTTGATATCTGTATTCTTGAGTTTCCCATATACTGTGTTCATCGAAGAGAAGACAAACAAAAATCAAACAAATGTTTATTTATATCTAGCTGTATGCCAGTCACTGGGCAAATTGCTTTATGTACATCACCACATTTATTCCTCTAAATAATACCACAGACAAAATCAATAGAAGTGTCAAACTGGTAAAATATATTAACAACACATATGATAGACAAAAGTATATTTTTTAAATATAGATTTCACAAATTATCCTTAAAAATGATAAGTGAATAATGGGCAAAAGAACCAATTTTACAAGAGACCCTTTTCTTTACAAAATAATTATATACATATGAAAAGATATTAAGTTTCATTCATAAACACATTGTAATAAAAATCCCAATTAGAT
>JAQZBX010113352.1:0-10113 GCA_029593785.1 Cabassous unicinctus | reverse complement strand
GATGGGAATTCAATATTCTACCAGTTATTGTGTTGGTCTCTACCTACTGAGGCAAGCCCCATGAGTACATGAACACATTCATATTCCATAGAGGCATGTCCCTGATGCACCCCTCCCTATATGCCCACCCACCACAGACACCCTACACCAGTTAGCCTCCCCTGCCACAGTTGCAGCCCTTCTGCAATCCAAAACCTGTTCAAAAACTAAGCAAAAAAATAATAAAATGAAAATAAAAATAAAAAAAATAAAATTTTGGCATTTTGGCTTTCATCACAGTAAGAGCTGTTTTATGTATATTGATAATTTGTGCTGTATGTTCCCCCAGTATCTTATTTTTTTCACTTTATTTTCCAAAAAGCTTTAGGTTACAGAAAATTCACATAGAAAATAGAGGGAATTCCCATATACCCAACCCCTTTCCCTCCCACATCCTCCCCTACCAATAACATCCTACATGAGTATGTTACATTTGTTAAAATTGATGTACAAATTTTGAAGCATTGCTACTAACCATCATCAATGGTTTGTATTATGGTATGCATTTTGCACCCTACACTTTTTTAGGTTCTGACAAAATGTATAATGGCCCTATCTATCAATACAAGATCATGCAGAACAATTCCAATGCCCCCAAAATGCACTATGTTCCACCCATTCTTCCCTCCCCCTCCCCCTGGAACATATGGCAAACACTAAGTTTCAATTTTTGAAGAATAAGGTTCATAGTTACATGCATTAATATTGAGGGCTTGACATTAGCCCTCAATTGAACCTTGGTGTGCATATATCTGTTTGTGTCCCTGCTTTCAATTCTTCTGGGCATATACCCGGCAATTCAATTGCTGGATCATATGGCAATTCTGTAGTTAGCTTCCTGAGGAACCGTCAACCCATCTTCCACAATGGCTGCACCATTCTATATCCACCCCCAGCAGTAGATGAGGATTCCTTTTCCTCCATATTCTCTCCAACACCAAATGCATAAATGTTTATGATGGTTCTTTCTTCTTGATTGATTACCTCTTTTATTAATATATAGTGTCCTTTTTTCTCTTACAATACTTTTGTATTTAAGGTCTATTTTGTTCAATATTAGTATAGGTACTCCTGCCCTTTTTTTTGGTTGTTTGCATGTAAAATCATTTTCCAATATTTCACTAGCAACCTCTTTGCATCCCAGGGTATAAGGTGAGTTTCTTATAGACAGAATATAGATGGTTCATATTTCCTTATCCATTCTGCCAATATGCATCCTTTGATTGGAGAGTTTAATCCATTACATTCAATATTATTACTGTCAAGGCAGTATTTATATTAGCCTTTTTAAAAATTTTTTCTTGTGGAAAGAAACTCTTTCTTTTATATATATGTATAAAGATGCTTAGATTACATAAATGTTACACAAAAATTACAGGGATTCCCATGTTCCCCACCTCCCACACCTCCCATAACATCCCACATAAACATCTTTCATTAGTGTGGCACATCACCTGCAATGGATATACACATCCTGGTGCTTTGCCACTAAGCATGGACCATAGTTCGCATTGCAGACCACACTCTCTTCCACACAGTTCTGCATGGTATATGCTGATGTAAAATGGCCTATATCTGTTGTTGTAATGTCACTCAGGATAATTCCCAAGTCCTGAAAAAGCCCCTGTATTGCAACTGCTTTTTCCTTCCCTGCCCCGAAAGCGTCTAGTGGCCACTGGTATATTAGCCATTTTTTAAGTTGACATATATCATATTTTGTTTTTATTTCTCTTTTTACCCTTTTAGTTACTCTTACTAATAATTTTCCTTTCTACACTCTCTTTTAACCCTCTCTCTCTTGTTTTTTCCTTTCAACCTGTAGTACTCCCTTTGGTATTTCTTGAAGGGCAGGTCTGTTGCTGACAAACTCTGTTAATTTCTATTTATCTGTGAATATTTTGAACACTCCCTCATTTTGAATGCCAGTTTTGCTGGATCTAGAATTCTTGGTTGGCAGCTTTTTTCTTTTAGTACCTTAACTATGTCATACCACTGCCTTCTCACTTCCATGGTTTCAGATGAGAAATCGGTGCTTACTCTTATTAAGCTTCCCTTATATGTGATGGATCTCTTTTCTCTTGCTGCTTTCAAAATTCTCTTTTTTTTTCTTGAGCATTTGACAATTTTATAAATATGTGTTTCGGGGTAGGCTTGTTAAGATTTATTCTGTTTGAAGTGTGCTGCACTTCTTGGATATGAACATTCATGTTCCTCAAAAGAGGTGGGAAATTTTCAGCCATTATCTCCACCAAAACTACTTCTATCCCTTTTCCCTTTTCTTTTCCTTCTGATATGCCTATGATACATACATTTGTGCATTTCATCTTGTCATTCAATTCCCTGAGTCCCTGCTGAATTTTTTCTTTCCTTTTTTTTTTTGCATTTGTTCTATTATTTGTGTGATTCCACATGTTCTATCTTTAACATCACTAATTCCTTCCTCTGCCTGTTCAAATCTGCTGTTATGTGCTTCCAGCATATTTTTTAATTTAATATTTAAATTTTAATTTATTATTATTTTATTTTTTTATGATCTTTGTTTTGTGAAATTGAAACTTAGCCTAGTATATATTGACTAAAAATTAACTCTTGAATGCCTCCTTGTCACTCAAATATGGCCTCTATCTAAGCCAAACTCAGCTATATACTCAGTACCTTCTTCCTGGAATGGGACATGTCTCCTGGGGATGAGCCTATCTGGCACTGAGGGATTATTTCCAAGCACCAACTAACAACGCATTTGGAAAAAGGCCTTGACAAAAAAGGTGAAATATTAGATTTAAATACATTTTTATTGCTAAGAAATTTCAAAGTGAGTCAGAGGTGATTCCAGAGATTAAACTTTTGCACATCTCAGGGAAATCTTACTGACTGACTGGAACAGTAAACAGTGCCTCAAGCACAGGGGCTCTAGAAACATCTGGACACTTCCAGCATATTTTTAATTTCTTGAATTGTGCCTTTCATCACCATCAGATCTGTTATCTTTTTATGTATGTTTACAATTTATTCTGTATATTTCCCCAATATCTTCTTAATATCCTTTATCTCTTTGTTCACTTCATTAAGTTTATTCATGATATTTCTTTGGACAGCCTTGTTTAGTTACACATTTTTTTCTCTTCCTCATTTTAGTTTGTTCATTAGACTGAGCCATGTCTTTCTGTTTCATTGTATGGCTTGTAATTGTTTGCTTATGTCTAAGCATCTATTGTTTTTATAGGCTTATTTAGTTGGTTAGCTTCTCTTTCTACTCAAGGGATTTATTACATTTTATTTTGTGTCAAGCATCTTTTTTGGCACTTGTTTCCACTTATTCTATATTCTTGTAGTTGTCCAGGTTCCCCTCCCAAAATATTAAGACCACAGAAAAGAAAGAAAGAAGAGAAAAAATAATAATAAAAGATAGAAAATGAGACATAAAAAAACAGGAAAAATTACTAATAAAAGTGAAAAATTATTAAAATATAAAAGAATAAGAATACAAATGGTGAAATAATATAATGAAAGAAGGAAAAATTAGAATAAAATAAGAGACTGGAAAGATCAAAATAGAAGAAAGAAAATGTAGAGACGGTGGAATGAAAGATAAGCAATGGAAGAGGGAAAAGGAAAGAAAGAAAATAAATAAAGAAACTAAGGGGAAAATGGAAAAAAGAAGGAAAAGAAAAAAAGAAGAAAAGAAAAATGAAAAAAAAAAAACCAGGAAAAACAGCCTTCCCTCTTAGTCCACTAGAAAGCATCTCAGGCTGCCAGTGCTCACCAATCAATCAACCTTCAGGCTGCCCTCCCCAGGTAAGGTACCCAGTTTCAGAGAATAAAAAAAATACACAAAAATATAGAATAACAAATTAAAAAACCTAAATAAAATCTTAGTCTATAAGTTCCCTGTCACAAGGTGCTGGCTGGTTACCTGACAACTTCCTGGATCACTCTCTGAATCCCTTCTCTTTAGGGCTGGCTGGCCATCTTACAGCACCTGGGCTGCCTCTCCTCTCCATCCCTCAGGACAGTCAGGCTTTCTTTCTTTATGAAGTACCAGGATTGAACCAGGGACCTTGTATATGTGTGGCAGGTATTCAACCACTGAGCAACACTCACTCTACTTGTTAGGTAGGCTTCTGAAGGCTTTGTCTGCCTCTCCCCACCCTCTTTTCCCTCAGGTCAGTTGGACTTCTGACAGTTTTCTGCCTGTATTTCCTGGCTTTCCTCTCTGCTGGGCTGTTAGGCACCTGTCAGCCCACCCCCTCACTTACCCAGTTCCTCTATCTCTCAGAGCAGGTGTGTGTGACAGCCTGCCTGATCAGCTAACCCCTCCCCTATCCCTGGAACCACTCCAATGCTGACATCTTTTTCCCCTACTGTTCTGCCTGCCCTATCTCCCCTTCCTCTTACACCTCTCTCCCTTTGAGTTTGCTGGGTGCCAGTCCCACACCTGATTGCCCTGCAGCTCCCCAATGAAGGTGTCTATTTCAACCTCCATTTGCTGGACTGGCTCCTGCTGAAATTCAAAAGGGGACTCAACTGACCAAACTCATTGAAGAGAATCCACTCTCCACCCTCTGCCTGACATTTCCTCCTCCCAGGGAAGAGGACTTCCTTTCTCGTCTCAATTGGCTACAATGAAGCAGGGGTTTTATGAAGGCTATTCACTTGAGGGTGGGGGATATGTGTCATTGCCAGTTGCAGGGGCAAGTAACTCATGGTTTTCATTTTGGCCTCTTTGTCTCTCTGTCCCTCTACCTCCTGGATGATATGCAGCACTCTCCTGGTCTGCAGATCCCCAGATAAGCTCACTCAGACAGCTATTTGACCTCCCTCTGTTATTTTTGTCATTTAGTGTTTCTTGGAGGGCAGGACTGTTGTTGATAAACTCTCTCAATTTATGTTTATCTGTGAATATTTTTAACTCTCCCTCATTTATGAATGCCAGCATTGCTGGATACAGAATTCTCAGCTGGAATTTTTTTTTCTTTCAGCAACTTAAGTATGTCACACTACGGCCTTCTCATCTCCATGGTTTCAGATGAGAAATCAGCACTTAATCTTATCAAGCTTCCCTTATATGTGATAGGTCTCTTTTCTCTTGCTGCTTTCCAAATTCTCTGTCTTGAGCATTTGGCAATCTGATAAGTATGTGTCTTGACGTAGGCCTGTTAGGATTTATACTGTTTGGAATGTGCTGCACTTCTTGATCATGTACATCCATGTCCCTTATGAACATTGGGAAATTTTTGGCCATTATTTCTTCCAACACTCCTTCTGCCCCCTTTCTCTTCTCTTCTCTCTCTGGGATGCTTATAATGCATATGTTTGTGCACTTTTATTGTCATTCAATTCCTTGTGTCCTTGCTGAATTTTTTCTATTTTTTAATCTATCTAGTTTACTATCTGTGCAATTTTAGATGTTCTATTTTCAACCTCACTAATTCTTTCCTCTGCCTGTTCAAATCTGCTGTTATGTGCTTCCAGCATATTTTTTATATCTTCATTTGTGCCTTTCATCACCATGAGATCTGTTATCTTTTGATGTATGTTTATGATTTCTTTTGTCTGTTCTCCCAGTGTCTTCTTAATATCCTTTATCTCTTCCTTCACTTCATTAAGTTGATTCATGATATTTGTTTGAACATACTTGATTAGTTGTTCCACATTCTGCATCTCCTCCTGCTTTTTTGTTTGTTCATTAGAGTGGGTCATGTCTTACTGTTACTTAGTATGGCTTGTAAATTTTTGCTGTTTTCTAAACATCAGTTTATCTTCATGGGCTTATTCAGTTTGTTAGCTTCTCTTTCTTTTCTAAGGGTTTATTTCATTTTGTTTTGTTTAAAGGTCCTCTTTGGACTTATTCTTTATCCTTGTAGTTGTCCACGTTCCTCCCAAAAATATAAAGTCCATAAAAAAGAAAGAAAGAAGAGAAAAAGAAAAAGAAAAAAGGATGGAAAATGAGCCATAAAACAGTCATGAAAAATAAGTAATGATTGAGAAATCATAAAAAATGAAAAGGAATAATAAGAAGAAAGGAAAAAGAAAAAAAAGAAACAGGGAAAAATAGAATAAAATAAATGAAAGGAAAGATGAGACAAAAAGAAAGAAAATGAAGACCGAACAAGAGACAGTGAAGTGATAGACATAAAGGAAGAGGGAAAATGAAGGAAAGAAAAGAAATAAAGAAAATAAGGGGAAAAAAGAAAAGCAAAACAAAGGAAAAAACAAACAGGAAAAACAGGCCTCCCTCTTAGGCCACTAGTAATCATCTCAGGCTGCTAGTGCTCCACAAGGCCAGCTGTACACTATCAGGTGAAAGGCTTGTCTCTATCCTGGGGCCTTCTCTCCTTCCTCAAGACCAAGCTCTCTTACTTCCTGAAGCTCCAGCTCAAGACTCCAACATCAAAACTACTCTAACACTGTCTTTTGCCATGTATTTTATCTTCAAGACACCACCCACCAAGGGGTGGGGCTCAACACCCTACTGACATGGCCCAGTTAACACCCTAATCATAACTTAATCGTGCCCGGATTAGCAGACCAGTTTACAAGCATAGCTTAATTATCTATTTTTGGAATTCATAATTACATCAAACTGCCCAAACTGCTACAGCTTATAAGTTTTTGCTGACATCTAGGCATCTGATTATATTGGTGAGTTTACTGTGATGGCCAATTTATCTCTCTTGCTTAGGCTTTTATTGATGATTGGTTTTGTTTTATGGCTCTTCTTTGATTATTGGTTCAACTTACTCTAGGTCTATAAAATTGCCCAGCTTAAGTTATCAAAACAGGGCCAGGAATCCACTAGTGGGGCAAAGACCAGATCCAAGGGGACCTGGGGATAAGGACAGGAAAGATGCCAAAATGTCTTTTTTCCCTTTATTTTCCCAGCTTGCTAGTAGATGGCTTTCTTTGGTGAACCTTTCCTGGAAGTATCTTTTCCAACCTCCACCAGAGGTGGATTTTTCTTGTTAGTTTTTTGGAGTTTTCCTGTTTACAGGAGCTTGGTTGATCCCTCTATTTCTCAGGGGACAAACTTCCCTCTTTGATTATTTGAAGCTGGCAGGACTTTGTTCCAGATCATCCTCTTCCTCTAGTTTTTTCACTCCTTTCATTATCTGATGCTGCTTTTGCCTTGAGAGCAAATCCTGGGAGGAGGTTCACCTTCAGCAAGACATTCTCAAGATAGTATTTCCCAGCCCACATAGTGGCAGTGACCAACAAAAGGGGTGCAGACCAGCCACAATATGCCCTGTGGAGTGTGTCAGGAAGAGTGCCAAATCTTCTCTGATGCTATCCCAAAACTGAGTTTTCTTGACCTGCCCAGCAAATGCAGCCCTTCAGGTAATTTTCCCCTGCAGACCTAATGAAAAGCTGGGTCTTTCACTCTCCACTCTCTTTGCTGTGGAGTTGAAATGATAACTGCTTCTGCCTTTCTCTGGGGCAGGTGGAAACAATAGCTGCCCTCAGAGCCAGGAGCCAGTTATCCAAATTTGCTAATTGAAAGCCATTATCAGTGATTAGCAATGTCTACCTCTGTTCTTGGGAAAGAGTATTTTTACATACCTTTCTCTCATCATTAGTTAGCCAGAGACAAGACCCCATGGTAGCCTGCTGCAAGAGTGGTGGATAGGAGCCAGAATCCACCATTCAGAGAGAGCAATTTACTGTGTTTTTGCCATGTTATCAGCCTCTACTTCCCATATGTTCCTGGATGCTGTACCATGTTCATCTGCCCTCTGCAATTCCAAAATGGTTGTTTCAGACAGTTTCTGCCTTTTTAATAGTTGTTTTGGTAGACAACTGAGTCCTGGAGCTGCCTAATCTGCCATCTTCCCAGCAATCCAAGTTATCTTTTTAAATAATGTTCTTGTTAGATTTTGTTATATGTTATGCTGAACTCACATAATGAAAGGGAAAATATGCTCTTTTCATATTCTCTAAAAGAGTTTGTGGAACATTGATGCTACATCTTCTTTAAATGTTTTGAATAATTTACTATTGAAGTTATCTGTGGCTGGAGTGTTCTTATAGGAAAGATTTTAATTACAGTTTCAATGTCTTTAATCAATACAGTACTACTCAAATTTCCTCATATCTTGTGCCAGTTTAGCTAAGTTGTGTTTTATGAGGAATTTTTCTATTTTATCTCAGTTTTCCATTTATAGTCATAAGGTTAAAATAAACTCTTATGTTTTTTTATATCACTAGGCTCTTTAGTGATGTCCCCTTTTCATTCCTGATATTGGTGATTTGTGCCATCTCTATTTTATTGATGAGTTTTGCAGGGAGTTTACCAATTTTAAGCCTTTGCAAAGAACTAACTTTTGGGTTTTCTGTAGTGTATGTTTGCCTTCTTTTTCATTAATTTCTCTTCTTGTCATTATTATTTTCCCATCTACTTTCATTTGGTTTATTTGCTCATTTCCCCCTCATTTCCTGAAATCATACTTACATCATTCGATCCTTCCTCCCTCAATCACCTGCCAGTGTCTCACAAAGGCAAACACAGTCAAAACTTATTCAGCAGGGAGTTCCAAGAGTCAGGTCATCCTACAGCGCAGTTAGTAATCTGCCATTGCTATCTAAATCCCTGTTTGGAGAACCCAGGAGACAAAAAGCATCTTGCAACCTGCTTGGAAATATTGGAGGAGATTGCCCATCTGCAGTGAAGATTAGTGAGTAGAACATTCCATTCTGTTGAGGCCAGTTCCTGTCCCCCACTGGTGGGGCAAGATACCTTGGGAGCTAGTCCCTTGCTGGAGCTGGAAGCTCTATTTCCCAAAAATGACAAAGGAAGAGATGGTCAGGTACTGATTTGAGCTACTGATTAGTAAATTTGACTGGTGAAAGTTCAATCCTAAGTACAACTAATGTTTGAATCTGTCCAAGTTGGAAAGAAGCTGGTTGTCTCCATTTTAATTCTTCCCCTGGCATGAGCAGAAGTGGGGCTGATTGAAAATCAGTGATAGTAGGAACTGGCTTCTTTCCACCATGGTCAGATTGCTGCCCTAGCCTGGGCTCTAGTCCCATCTTCAACAAGGAAGAAGCTGGGAGATCTGCACCAAGCTCTCTGTGCAACTGCAAGATTAATATGCAAAAATCAGTAGTGTTTCTGTACAGTAACAATGAGCAATCTGAGGGGCAAGTCTGAAAAAATTTCATTTATAATAGCGACTAAAAGATTCAAATAATTAGGAATAAACTTAACTGAGGGCATAAAGGAAATTTATTCAGAAAACTACAAAACATGGCTAAAAGAAACCAAAGGAAACCTAAATAAATGGAAAGGCATTCTGTGTTGATGGATTGGAAGACTAAATATGGTTAAGATGTAAATTCTGTCCAAACTGATTTACAGATTTAACATAATACCAATAAAAATCTCAACAGCCTTTTTTGCAGAAATGGAAAAGCCAATTATGAAATTTATTTAGAAGGGTAAGGGACCCTGAATAGCTAAAAATGTATTTAAAATGAACGAAGTTGGAGGACTCTTACTTCCTCACTTTAAAGCATATTATTTAGTTACAGTGGTAAAAATAACACATACTGGCATAAAGATAGACATATTGAACAAAGGAACTGAATTCAGAACTCAAAAATAGACCCTCACATCTATGGTCAAGTGATTTTTGACAAGACTGCCAAGCTCACCCAACTGGGCCAGAACAGTATTTTTAACAAATGGTGCTGGGAGAACTGGATATCCATATACAAAAGAAAGGAAGAGGACACCTATATCACATCTTATACAAAAGTTAACTAAAAATGAATCAAGGACATAAATATAAAAGCTAGAATCATAAAAATTTTAGAAGAAAATGTAGAGAAACATCTTCAATATCTTGTGGTAGGTGGTAATTTCTTAAACCTTACACCAAAGGCACAAGCAAGGAAATAAAAGCAGATAAATGGGACTTCCTCAAAATTAAACACTTTTGTTCTTCAACAGACTTTGTGAAGAAAGTAAAAAAGCAGCCTACTAAAGGAGAAAAATATTTGGAAGCCACATATCTGATAAGGGTTTGTTATCCATATTATATAAAGAGATCATACAACTCAATGATAAAAAGACAAGCA
>JAQZBX010113351.1:0-10114 GCA_029593785.1 Cabassous unicinctus | reverse complement strand
ATAGTAAAATATAGCAACTAAAATTTTTCAATGGTTTACAGTATAGTTTACAATTTAGACTGTACAGTTTAATAATTTTTGATGATATTTACCATGTCTTGTGTCCATTAATGTAAGGTAACGAAGAGTATTTCCCTTGACCATTACATAGCCCATTTTATCTTTTCTGTTCCTTCCTCCCCACCCCCTGGGGCATATGACTCTTCCCTGTCTTGGCTCATGGGATGTCAAGATTCATTTTTACATGTCCTGGTTCATTTATTTAGTAACTGTATATTGTGTAGAGGAGCAGACCCAAAATGGGGGGCTAGGATAAATGTTGTGTGTGGTTTTTATATGGGTGTATAAAAGTCTCAAGCTGTAGCTCGAGCATGGCACTTACCACTGCCTCTAATTCAGGGATTGTATTTGTCTAAAACGAAAGAGTGCGCTTTGGCCAGAGTAGTTCATTAAGTTGCCCACATCGGCTGGTTGAGCTGCAAGGTGCTAAGAATACCTGATATTCAATCTATCTATATTCAGCTGAAAAGCTGCTGATCCCAAAGGTGCAAATGAAAAGTCCCCTTAACAAATTTTCTGGTAAACGTTGTCATAGTCCCAGAAACTCCACATTAACTACTTGTTCATTCCAGATATATTTTTGGAGCAGCCATTATGTGCTAGACACACAGGTAGGCACTACGGATTCAACAGGAAACAAAGCAGACACGGCCCCGTGGTGCACTAAATAATCACACAGTAAAGACGCTGGTGCTAGATGTGCCAATCACTGTAAATGGAGACGACAGGGGCCTTAATGTGGACAAGTGCATCAGGGGAGGAGGCCAATCTGAGAAATAACTGGGTGGGTATTTGCCAGATGAAGTAGGACAAGGAGGAGAACTGTTTCAAGTACGAAAAACAACATACACCAAAGTTGACAAAGTTTGACTCTTTGGAGGACACGTAAGAACTCCTTCGGCATGAGCGGGCAGGGGAAGGCATTAGGCAGAAGTCAGGTCATTAAGGGTCTCATAGACCACGTGTGGGCTTTGGATGTTACCCTAAATGCCCTGGAATCCACGAAGTGCTTTACATACGTGACTAACATGATATCGTCTGCTTTTTAAGAAAGACCACGCAGGTTGCAGGTGTAGAAGGTACTGGAGGAAAGTAGGAGTGGAAGTGAGGATACGCATCAGAAGACGCAAGCAAGATGTGCTGCCTGCCAGGACCTGGGTGGTGACGGAGGAGGCGGCAGAAGGGAGAAAGATTTTAGATATATTTGAAGATTTCATTGACGGGATGATGAAATTAAAACGAGGGGCAAGGGAGGTGGTCTAAAAATGACTCCCAACACAGAAAAGACAATAAACAATCTACAAAATATACCTATGCAAATCCATGGACGAATCTCATAAATGATGTTGAATTAAAGAGCCAGTCAAAAAAGCCAAACACAGCTTCTGCAGCTTCCACCAAGCCCACTCTGAAGGTGGTGGTTGTCCAGCCAGGGCCTGCTTTACAGAGGTCTTGCAACCTTAGGGTTGTCTGCCTCCCAAAGTCACCCCAAAATCACCCCAAAGAAAATGGACATGAGAAAACCAAAGCCTAAGGTTTGAGGAGTAAGAGACAACCAGCCAGTGAAGAAAGTTCTGTTTAGCACCTTGGATGTTCAGGGAACTGCTTAAGCTCTGAGCAGGATACCAATGGAACGTGCCTTTCTGAGAATTATATTCAATGTAACATAATCTGATCATTCTAGTCAACAGATTAAGGGAAGTGAACAACAGAGAATTCATATATTTTTCTGTAAGGGTAGACATGCTTAAGGCAAATAAATGATGAAAGACCCTATTGTACCATGCAAAATTTTCATAAATATTACTTTCAAGTCCCTGCTTATTTAATGCCCATGGTATCACAAATTTCTCAGTTGCCGGTATGAAATCAAAATAGATTTTCTGGCCTCATAGCAGAAAGTTTCTTCTAGTTCAAAAAAATGATCACCAGCCTTTTAAATTGTGAGAGCTAGAATTAGCTTGAATAAGAAGTTTTCCAGCTGAGAAAAATATATCTGAATGTGGAAGATCATTGGAGGGCACTATTTGAGAATTTCCCATAAAAGTATCTGATAAGAAGGGGGTAGAAAACATCAGTTCCATTTGAAACAGAAAACAAAATAAGAGGAAGAGAACAAGGAGTTGAGTGTGCACTTTGGTGACTTAATTTGATAATTCATTTGAAAGGTAGATGAAGGGAAGGGTTTTTTAAAAATGGTTTTATTTGTTCTGACAGTTCCCATGCTGAATCAGAAAGCTTTATCACCTCAAACCCATAAAGGGGGAAAAAATCTCTTTATTAGGGCAGGAAAAAAATGTTCTTCCATCTGCTTTAGGGCGGTATTGAATTTACCATTTTCAGGTTTTGGTGCATTTCTCTCCATCATATTGGTCTTCAGGAATAAAAGGAAATCAAGAAAATAAATCCTCAAACAGAAGATAGGGAGATTTCACAAGTCGAAGAGAAACTAAGAATATCATGACCCTATTTTATTATAACATCACAGCCTTGAATCTGCTGTGTCCCTGCTGGATTTAAAGCAGAACCCCGAAAAGCAGATCTGAGATGTAGTAGACCCTGTGAGGTGTCTCCCCAAGCCCCCCCAGGACGGACGGCCACCTCCAGTAGCTGGCTCTGCTGGCTGCTCACTGCTGTCATCTGAGTCCCCCTGGGAATCATCCCCAGCTGAAAAGGCCGCCTCTCTCAAACTCACACTCTGTCCTGGAGGCAGCCTGTATCTAACGACTGGTCCAGGTGGGGTTTAAGGGTCCAGCCGCTTCCCCCACAACTCGGGAAAACCCAGAAGGGCCACCCCAGCTTCAGAGTACCTCAAGGAGTCAGCTGAGGCCTTGCCAAGATCTCCTTACAGACTAACTTCTTCCTTGACACCATCGCGTTTCCTTGCCTTCCCATCCACAGAGGTAAATCCTGAAAATACTCCTGACTAAGATTCCTGCCCATAACCTCCATCTCAGAGCACGCTTCTCACGGAACACAACTTGCAATGCTGGAGTTACCAAACTGGCGTTTTTGGCCTGTTGGTTTTCCTAGATATGGGGTAAGGAATGGGAGAGCCTTAAGTCTGACACCTGGTCATCCTTCAGCTTTCCTTAGGGAATGTGAAGTGGTGGGATCACAGAGCTTATATTTAGGAAAAGTTTCAGACTCATTGTCTGTGTGATTCCACCCCAAGACAGTCCTCAGTCCATAAGAAAAACAGCAGTAAAAAAGAGAGACTCAAGGCATATGCTACTGGCCTTCCTGAAATTCTTTCTTCCTCTGGCCGCATGACATGGAAATTTTCCGGCATTCCTCCTACCTCTATGACTACTCATTCTTTTGTGCCCTTTCCCCTTCTTGCCTCGTAATGTTTTTAAGATGATGTCCATAAGTCTCCTTAAATTCTTTATACTCTCTTCTGTGGGGATTTCATCTAATCCATGGCTGTAACAATTATCTCTTGTGGTATGACCCTCATATTTGTTTGTCAGGACACTCTTAGCTTCAAATAGCAAACAACCCAGTTCAGGCCTGGCCACCTTCCTTCTGGCATGCCTTGTCCCTGGCTCTGCTGTCACCTGTGTGAAGAAGTTCTAGGCTCAGGTAGGCTCTCTTCTGGTGATAAAACCCCTGCCTCCTGGCCTACATTCTCCACATTAAACCCCCCAGCAGAAAACTCTTTAAAATGCACCTTACCTTCTCCATTCCCATTTTCACTAAACTGGTTCAGAGTCTCACTAACTTTCACCTGGACTATGAGGATAGCATCTTGACTACTCTTCTCATGGCCAATCTCTCACGTCTCAGGTGCATCCTACACACTCCAACAATAGGAAGGTATCACTTGGTGACCTGGGGGGAAAAAACATAAAAATTGTTCTTACAAAAGAAAAGGCATCCTACCCATCCTCTAAAGCCAGTTAGGATGCCCTGCTTCCTGTGACCTCTCCTGTCCTCCCTCACCCACTCTGCCTCTTCATCCAGGTGGGACAAGATTTGTTCTTTTTCTGTTTTTTTTTTTTAAGATTTTTTTTTTTATTTATTTCTGCGCCCCTCCTCATTGTTTGCGCTCGCTGTCTGCTCATCTTCTTTTTAGGAGGCACCAGGAACCGAACCCAGGACGTCCCATGTGGGAGGCAGATGCCCAACTGCTTGAGCCTCATTCACTTCCCTCTATTCTTTTTTGAATTTCTGTGATGCTTTGTTGACAACATTCTCTTTTAGTACCTCCTCTATCTTACTTCATTTCCTAGTAATCTGTGTACATGCCTTACCTTGCCTAAGCTCCTTCGTGGTAGGAAGTAGAACTTAATCATTTCTTAAATCTCCCTGGGCCACCCCCACTCCCAGCTAGAACACCTTGTACATAGTGTTGAAATATATGTGATAAACACTCTTAACTATTACAAATTACTTCAAGTATACCATAATTCAGGCATAATACTCCACTTTCTTCCTCATCTTTTCACACTAAAATAGAGAAAGGTTTATTGAAGTTTCTGGGTTTTAGTTTACATACTCTTGAATGACTCCATTAGCATTTGATATTTTTATTCTCGTGTATTAATGAATAGTAAATTACTCAAAGCTAGGCAGAAATCAGTGAAAACATTAATTATGACATAGAGCTACTAAAATTTCTCCTTCATCATTTCCATAATGATTAAAATAAAAGAATGTCTAAGTAAAGTATTCAATCACTTAACAACTATACATTGAACTCCTTCTATGTACCATAGGTGGCTCAAAAATGTAAAGGACATTCTTGCCATTAAGAAACTTGAAGCATAGATTGTATAACCTACCTACAAATTAAAAAAAAAAAAAAGTAAGCCTCTAACCATAAAAGATAAACCAAAAAAAAGCTGTTGTAATTTTTTAAAACATAGTCCAATATGCAGATGCTACAGAAATAATCATATGCCTTTGTCTTACATAGTAGCACTCTCCAACCATTGTGTCAACTAAAAGCTTCCAATACATTTCTGAAATGGCCTTGAAGTTGTTCTGCCTTCATTGAATACAACTGGGTTAATCATTTAAGAGAAGAGAAGGAAATTATTTGCTATGTGTTTGAAAGATGATATATTTATGTTTGGAGTTTGTCTTTGACGTAAATGGAACAGGTCAGGAAGCAGATGTGGCTCAAGTGACTGAGCTCCCGTCTACCCCATGGGAGGTCCTGGGTTCAGTTCCCAGTGCCTCCTGGAGAAGATGAGTAAGACAGCGAGCTGGCACAATGGGCAGGCACGGCAAGCTGATGCAACAAGATTATGCAACAAGGAGACACAAAGAGGAAAGACAATGAGAGAAACAACAAAGCAGGGAGCTGAGGTGGCTCAAGTGATTGAGCGCCTCTCTCCCACATGAGAGGTCCCAGGTTTGGTTCCCAGCGCCTCCTAAAGAGAAGACGAGCGGACACAGAGAGCAGACAGTGAGTGCAAACAACGAGGAGGGGGGATTAAATAAATAAAAATAAATAAATCTTTTTTTAAAAATGGAACAGGTCAAGACAGGAACATGTTAAAATAACACCCCCAATGGGAAAAATATACTAAATGTATGCTACAGACCACAGTTAGTGGTAATAGTCTGATGATATTATCTCATAATCTGTAACAAATGTTCCACAGCAATGTAATGTGTTGGTGGAGGGCTGTTGTATGGGAATACCACACATGTGCATGATTGTTTTAAGAAATATATTTTTATTAGAGACTTCTCTAATAAAAATATATTTCTTAAAAAGCACTCCCCAGGCTTGGGAGGTTCCTGCATCCCTGGGGTCCCTGTCCGGGACTTATGAAAGTGAGAATGAAAAAGAAGGACCGCAAGGCAGCACTTGAAAGAAAGTAGACACGTAGGAGGACTGAATGGCTTTTGTGTTTAAGGAGGCGCATTGCCTGCTCTTTTAATTTAGTCTGGTGTTCAACATTTGGAAAAAGAAGGGCACAATCCTCAGAGAGAGGTCTCTGTTAACAGTAAAATCCAATTCTGAATTGCATTCTCAAAATGTAGTGTATGTAAAATACACAGGGGAAATTATGTAAGTAAAAGTCTAAGATTTGCATGGTTAGCAAAAGTTTGCCCCCAACAAGATAAAAAAAAAGAATGAAGTACTCTTACTGTGCAAACTAATAAGGACCCCCTGTCTGTAAAGACTTACTTTTTAATTTCTGCATTCCGTTCTACCCCGTGTGCATTTTGATGTGTTAGTATGATGTTACGCAGACCCATCAGGCTGTCATTGTATTCTGCATAGTTCACCATCACCACTATTCACAATAGATCTAAGTTGCACATCTTAAAGCTTTCTTTCAGTCCGCTTTCCTGCAAATCCTCACTCCTTGTTTCACTATGAATGACCTGGCAGCAATAATCTGTCTTCAGCATCTGATAATTTCGTACCAGCCACATTCCACCAGGGGGAGTGGCGAAGTGACGGGAATAGGTGGACGAACCCCTTCTCACGGTTGAAATAGCGAACAAGCAAGAGGAAAGTGAATGCTACATGAACTGAAAGGAAAGAAAGTATTTGCTCCATTGAGCTTTTTTTTAACAGAAACAATTAAATACTTTTTAAGTCTTTGTTATGTTCCAGACGCTGCTAACTGCTGCAGAAATACCAAAGAAATGTAAGACGTGATCTCTGACCCCCTCCCCCCAAAAAATGATCATCTATCTGGAAAAATATTCCTAGCACATACGAAGCAATTATTTTGAGAGCAATTAAATGTGAGACTCAGATGTCCCTCAGGTGTCAGGGGCCAGCTTATTCATTCAACAAGGAACAGGGATGGGAGCACGCCCCGGCCTCCACCTGCTTCCCACCACTGAAATGACACCATTCTGGAAGCAGCACAGAGCCCTCAGTCAGCGCTCCAGTGTTATCGTATTCTAATAACTCTGCCAGTGCCTTCAGTGCCTTTATTTTATTAACCCATAAGTATTGACTATGGAGAACAAGGCAAGAATAATTGGGGCAGAAGCCACAAGAACAAAGCTCAAACCCTGAGTAGTGACAACAAGTAACTATCTTCTCAGCCTAGTTTCTGATACCCATGGATGAGACCAATAACGGGTTTAAAACACAGACATTCAGGGAACAACCCTGTATGCCAGGAAGGATTAAAAAGATAAGCTAGTAAAAAAAGAAAGTAGAAGCTAGAGCCCCGAAGAGGCTCTTCCTCAGAGCCAATAGATTTCATTAGATCTCTTGTATTAGCGTAACTGGAGTTTCCCAAAGCCTTTACATACTGATGGGTCACAGATCAGGTTATAACTCAGGCTAAACGGATTCCTATCCCTACCCTTACAATACAGAGCTCTGTCTTCCTGAAAAATCCCCATAAGTATGTATCTCCGAGAGTCCCAGCGGACGGCTTCCATGTGCACAAGCAGGTGTCTCAACCCTTTCATTCAGGCTGCCCTGGCAGGCACTGATGGCCTCCGTGAAATCTGAACTGTCTCCCAATGTTCCTTACATGAGAAACCCTGGAGCTTCCAATGCCTGGGGTCTTCACTGCACCAAAATCGTGTCTTGTTTCTCAGGGTAACAGGAAGACAGCTCCTTTTCCCCTCTCCGGGTCACAGTTTCTTCACTTGGGAATAAACACAGTGCTGCCCACGGCCCTGGATCTTACAGAGTCCTCTCCATACCCAGCTAGAAATAAGTCCACTGGAGATGGCTGGAGAAACATGTAATAATTATAATTGTTGGCACTTACATAGCACAGAATGTGCCAATGCACTGCTCTAAGTAGTTTCATAGATGGACTCAAAACACTACCAAGAGGCATGTAGCTCTGAGGGACACACGCTGTGTAACTACTAATAATTACTGCTAGCAAATACTAGAATCCCATTTTATAAGTGGAACTGAGGTTCCTGGGATTTGGTAGCTTGTCCAAGGTTGCCATGACTACTAAGTGGTGGAGCTGGAACCAGACACCAAGCTTTGTGTGTTCTGAGATGCCACTGCCTGGCAGATGTCAAGCTGTCCTTGGCATCCCTGTCTGTCCCTCTGGCATCTGCACAGATACCTCTCTACTCCAGCCAAATACCTAATAAGAATAAACCCCTGAGGGACTGCCTCAGGCTGGGGACCCTGCTACATAAGCGTTTTCCAAAGTTTATTTTTCCTATCACAATTTAAAAACAGTTCTCTCAAGCCTCAAATGTCGTGCTTTCCACTATTAGCGCTCACTAATAGCTTGCTGTACTTGTCATATTTCCTCACTGTTCCCTTAGCACTGGTAAATTACAAGAGGAAGAGGAAAATCTGGAATAGAGGGCCACTACCCAGAAAGCATAAACGCTGGCAGGGCTCTAATGGGGGATCGTGGGAAACTAAACAGGCAACAACAAGGCACAGATGAAAAGGAAGGCAGAGAGACAACAAAACAAACATCCCCAACTTAGTTTCTACCTTTGGCTGTGGGATCAGTTGTTATCATGCTGCAGCCAAACCTGATTTCTGTAATTATTTCTCAAAACCCCTGGGCATTAAAGAATCGAGTCTACTTAGTTCCTATCCTCACGAGCCCTCAAAATGCACCTTTCCCTTCCCACGCCAATCCCCATGAGAGTTCGTAATTTCATATGTAATAATTTGTGAGAACTGGTCTGAAATGAATCTTGATCATAGCTAATATATATGGTCAAATCTCAAGGGCTTGCCAGCCAAAGGTGTAGCCTGTAAACATACTGGTTATAATGGCAATTGACTCTGGGACAGATACTGCATGATGATGTCTCTGAAAGCATCCCATGGAATAAAAGTGCTTCTGTGTGCACAGAATACCATGGCAACTGGCAATTACATCCCAATGGAAACATTAAAAAATCAATCTAACAGAGATTTGGAAGAATCAGAACTTTCTTGAGAGTTTGATAAATCAAGGTGCTTGCTCCTGGCTCTGCTGAGAGCCCAGGAAGCAAAAGCTGGGCAGTGACCCAGGTTGGTAGCTTGCAGGAGGAGAAGGAGAGGGATCTGTCACTTGGTGGTAGGAGACAGAAGAGAAATAAAGGATGATGATCAGTGCAACCATCCCACATCCGTTCAGCTATCAAAGCGGTTGGTCGGGACTGAGCAGGTGGCCATGCAGCGTGTTCCCTTTGTGCAAGGAGGAGGCCAGCCTTTCAGGACCTCTCCTTCCATCTGATGGCTTTTAGCCCCCTCCCTGCTACCATTTCTATCTATAGCTGCTGAGCCACAGGCTAAAAGTGACATGGAGCCATTATATTAGCAGCAGGACTCATGGGGTGAAATCAATAAATAACTTGGTTTACCCACTTGACCATTCAAATCTACTCCTTCAGGCTGGTTCTTCCCCTTGTGTTTGGATAAAAATTAGAGTGGATCACATAGCACTTATAGTCACTCTCAGATAATAAAAGGTCTTCCTGTGACTTCAAGACATGAAAAATATTCTAGGGAGGCTTGTGGGAAGATGGCAACAGACTAACAGGCAGAGCTAAATGTTCTCATAAAAAAACAATGGAGAAAGAGACAAAAGCTGTCCAAGGGACATGCTTTGGGGGTCAGAAGACCAGGACAGTGCTACACAACTCCCACGAGGGTGAGGAACAGAGAGATGAAAAAGCCAAAACGACAAACATAAGTTACCAAGCCCCCTTGGTGACTGGGAAGGGCTCCCCTCCCCCCACTCCCAAGATGTTAAGCTGGGGTAAAACCCCTGGCTCACTGCAGCCAGCTGAGAGGGGAATAGACATCTTCCTCCCTGGCAGCTGTTTCAAGGGAAAAGGGAGGGGAGGTCAGGGTGCTTTTCTTCAGTGAATTCGGCCAGCAGAGCTCACTTTGAATCTCCAATCTGGAGAATCAACACAGAAACACAGGAAAGCCAAGACCGAAACAACTCCATGGAAAGGTGTGCTGATGAGCACCATCTGCTGGCGGGTCTGGAAATTGAATGCACAAAAACTGTTCTCGGTGCTCTCAATATCCAACCCCTGGGAGAAAATCTGTGCCCCACTGGCGAGTCCCTGGCCCAATTTTGAAAGTTTAAGCTGGGCAATTTTAAAGACTGAGAATAAGTTGAACCAAATATCA